>RPOG01000389.1:200000-238618 GCA_008086565.1 Thalassoma bifasciatum
TTTGTTTGGCGAAATAGCTGCTAATGTGTCCCACCTTACTCATCTTTCCCGTTACCCTTGGACATGAGTGCATGAGAAAACTGTTGATCTATCCTCATCAACACTGGTGAAACCTGTACACAAAACAACTTGAAAGTCCTATAGGGGCCAAGCCAATCAAACAACACAGCGGTCTCAAAGACTTTGGAGACGTTTATGCGGCAATAATTTTAGGTTGAAACACAAAAGTATTGTTGAGTTTTGGCCTGTTACACAGCTCACGAAAAGAGCAAACTTCTGAAAATGACCACCAGAGTGGAATTTTTCTGAAATGCCATTGACATGGCAACAGTGGAAATGGCGAGTCAGCAGTTTCAGCAGAAATGCTGACGTCAGGCTCAGCTTTGCGCGTGTGTATTAAACTTCCCCTGTACCAAGCACCTACCGAAAACCAACAATAGCAACCTACCTTGTTGTGCTTGTGCTGCTAAATCTGTCGGCTGCCTGTCAACAAAACATGCATTTATTGTATCATTACTTCAATCAATGGAGAAGTATTCAATATAGATGATCAGCTCACTCCTACTTCAGCCTCTAAACCGCTGTCATGTACTCAGCCCCTACAGTTATATCACCATCTACAGGTCTGGCATGCATACCACAGCGTTTTCAGTCCCTTGGCGTTTCCATGTCAACAGATTTTTTTCACTATGTTTTTGCGTTTTCGAATGAAACACCATGAATCGTTGTTGTGTGAAAGGGGCCTCTGAGACCTGTCTGTGAGGTAGTGCATAAGAGGCGCATTTTTTTCCTTCAAACTCCTAATGCATGTCCATCATAGGGAGAGACATCTAAGCCATCATTTGAGATCAGTATGGACACGTCCACATGTACCACATATAATTCTACACCATTTCATGTGGAGATGAGACCAGTGCCTCAGATTTGTGCTACAGAGGTGTAGGTCTGCAGACAGGTTGCTGGTATTCATGAGTTCACTGTGAGGTCATTGCCACAATTTTTCAGTGGAACTATGAGTCCAGGTTAAGCTGCAACCACTTTTAAGCTGCTTTGTGTTCATGAAACAATCAAATGGTGTAATAAAAAAATGGAGCAACTGCCCTTGAAGTCTAGAAAGATCAATAAAGGCATGATTTCAAAGGCTTTTATGATACCATGTGCATTGGATAGGAACTTCAAAAAGTCTGCACTGATTCAAGAACATTGTGAGACATGAAAATATCTGAGTCATGCACTGAAACAGACTGAAGTGGTGATAGAATGTCACAAACTGGTAAAAATTGAGCCCCATTGAACCCTTTTTGAACCGCAGACCTTTTTTACCACAACACCTACTGCAATTAATTTTCGATCACCCCCATTTTTTTTTACATACAAGGCTAAAGTTGTTCCAGTCTGGCAAAAATTGTGCACATCCACTATCACTAATGCACTCCACTACACTAGAGTCCACTGAGGCTTTTAAAGATTACATCTCAAACTGGCACCAAACCAATGCCACCAGTCTCACTGTGAAAATAATGAGTTCTAATTTAGGCGGTCAATGCTAACAGTGTGTGTGTGTGTGTGTCACATGGCTTATGTCCGAGTTTATACAGAATGGGGACTCCTTGCAGCTATTCCCAGAAGAGAAATAATCTGTTACGTGTCACTCACGAGTAGAAAGTATGATCAGAATTGGGACACTTCTCGCTGCAGGATGAATAAAGCTTGCAGAGATTGGCTTTCCTTTTTACTGTACTCTCACAGCGAGGCTGACTCAGTGCTGTTCAAACCGAATCCAGATTTTCTCTTCTTTTACTGTTTTTCCTGTAAGTTTCCCGTTAAATTTAGAGAACATTAAATCAAGTATTTGTCAAGATGTGGAGGGAAAATCTGCGTCACTGTTGCTGTGTTTTGTATTTCGAGGCTGAAGATGACCATGTCCAGAGCCTGGTGGAGGTTTTTTTATGGTGTGCCTGCAAACAACAGTTGACACATTCATCTGCACACAAATGGAAACCACAAACACTGGCAGGAACATAAAGCAGACATGCATTAAGAGTTTGAGACCAGTAGTTCAAACTGACAGGCGAGTAAAGCATCAAAGGCTTTTCTCTTTT
This sequence comes from Thalassoma bifasciatum, assembly GCA_008086565.1. NCBI lineage: Eukaryota > Metazoa > Chordata > Actinopteri > Labriformes > Labridae > Thalassoma > Thalassoma bifasciatum. The sequence goes on from RPOG01000389.1 coordinate 202,103, forward strand.
ACTGATTTTGGGAGTTTTGAGGAAGTTTGGCCTCCCGTGCTCCTGACGTCTTCTTCTTCTGTGGTGTTCCTACTCCAGAGCACAGTGACTCCCTCCTCTAACCCTCCCCCCTGTCTCCCTCAGGTGCCTCCTTCATGGGTTCCTTCCTGGCCAGCAGTCTGGGGTCCCCAGCCTCCCACCCCCCTCACCCCTCAGGACCTGCTGCTTCCCCTTCTTCCCCCTCCTACAGGGCTGGACCCCATTCGAGGGCTTCCCCGATCTGGTTCCCCCATTCACATGAAGGTATGACACACACACACTCTTACAAAAACACTAACACACACACATGCAGGATGCAGCGCCGTGTGCTTGGGTCTCTGGTTAATCCAGGGTCTTGGTTTGGGATTAGATTGAGATGGAGCCATTAAGTGGTTTAACCAACGCTGAGCTGAGGCCAAACACACGCAGCAGTGATGCCTCAGATGATGCTACTTATAGAAACACACACACACACACACACACTCACAGCTCTCCTGCCTCTGTGTGTCAGCGAGCATGTGGCTTTGTGTTTGTGGTTAGACTTTGGTTCAGAGCTTGAGTTGCTTTTTGAAACTGGTGCAGGACAGAAACCTTCTGCTTCCTCTCCCACTAACCTAAACTATAAACACACAAACAAACACACACACACACACACACGCACAAAAACATAACAACATGGACGGCAGGAATTCAGCCACACACTCCAGCTTCCAGCTCTCTGTTCACTCAACCATCTCTTTGCCCGACTCTCTTTTAAGGGTGAGTTTTAAGTTTCATGAGCTCTTGCATCCCCGTTTACACACACACACTCACTCACACACACTCACACACATATGCACAGGGACTGAAACTTACCCCCATTTCCACCATCCGCTCCACCCCCTCCCCCTCTGACCGCAACCCCACCCTCAGGGCCCCTTCTGGGCTAACCGACCTCCAACGGCCCCCTTCCTGATCAGACACACACACGCACTCAAAAATGTGCTCATCCACATGCATCATGTCCTCTTTCGACAGTTAACCGTTTGTGGTCAAAAAATGAACTCCACTTAGTTATCTGTCCCTTTCAGGTAGGTGTGTGTGTGCGTGTGTGTGAATTATTACTTGTGTGTGTGGAAGATGATTTCTTTTCTGACAGCAAGATGCTTCTTCAGAGATAACCCCCAAAAAGACAGACACAGCTTCCGCCACAGGCTGTATTTCTCAACTAACAGAAAACGGTCGAAAACAGAATTTCACGATTCACCAGTCTTTCACTAAATGTGCGACACAATCACACGTCCAAGATTGTTCTGAAGGAGTTAAAAGCGAACCAGTCGGACTCTTCCTTAACATCGATAACAGGCTGTAATGACTGGCTCTGAGACGCTGGAATAACACTTAAAATAAGTGATTCATTTACAAAAGCACAAATAATGCTGCGGAAGATATGAGATGTGAATATTTATTGAGTCAGGGTCATTAGAGAGTTGGTGTGTGGAGAGGGAGGTGTGCAAGTGTTGGTGAAAGACGAGAAGAAAGAAACCAGACAAGGAGCATGAAGAAGTCCGCCTGAGAGGACCAAAAGGGGGGCGGCTTTTGTCACTGTGATCGTCACACGCGCCAGTCACATCAACCTGAAACGTCACCCTCTAGGTCGTTCACTTATACTTAATATCATCATGCACTTGTGAAATTTAAAAGTAACAGCCGTAACAGCTGATCGTTTAACAAATGAATCAGCCTCAATGACAGAAGCCAGAGTATGGTCACAGTTGTCATCTGTACCGTCTTCAAGCGTGCTTCAACCCTAAAGTCCAGTTTATTTGACCTGTGTGACCATGTGTGCTGAGCTCAGGCATGATTCACTTCCTCAGCTTTGGCACACTTTGAAGAGGTGTGCTTCTGTGCGGTTTACTCCACAAGCACAAGCACTACACTACGTACGCAACATGTACATGACATGGAATCCATGACATACAGTTATGTCTAAAAGTTTACACCCTCTCCAGCAGACTTTCTGATTTTTTGGCCTTTTCTCAGAAAATATGAATGGTAGCACAAAAACCTTTCTGTCACTCATGGTTAGAGGTTGGGTGAAGACATGTATGAACAAACAACTGTGTTTTCACTTTTTAAATCATAATCACAACAGAAACTTCAAAAATGACCTTGTTCATTTTTTTTACACACACACTGATTACAAGCAAATAGATCACAGGTGAGGATGGTTACCTTTAGTAGACATTCAAACACATTTGTGTTCACTTTTGTGCATTTATCAGGCCAAAACCACCAGAGTTGTGTAAACTTCTTAACGGGGTCATTTTTGAAGTTTCTGTTGTCATTATGATTTAAAAAGAGTAAACTGTTTTTTTTTTTTCAATAAATGTCTTCACCCAACCTCTAACCATGAGTGACAGAAAGGATTTTGTGTTATCACTCATATTTTCTGAGAAAAGGCCAAAAAAATCAGAAATTCTGCTGGAGGGTGTGAACTTTTGGGCATAACTCTGTATCTGCTGTAACTGCTCCTCTTGACAACCATTTTAAACAATGGCGGGGTGTTAGGGCTGGGTTATGCCTTCCACACAAACGTAACACATGGTAAATAAAAGCGTGAGATACGTAAGGGAGAACTCACTTAGCTTCGATTGGAGAAGGAGCCATCGTCAGGCTTGTAGCAGAGAGGTGGATCTCGTACGATGACATATGGGTAGGTGGATTTCGTACAATGATCCGTTGGTAGGCAGATCCCGTAACCCTACCCCTAACCTTAACCCTAAAATTAACCCTGACCCTGGTAGGTGGATCTAGTACCGGTAGACAGATTCTGTACGATGACGCAACAGTAGATGGATCCTGTATCACCAGCAGTCCACACAGTCTGCAGACTGATACTTTTGGTCCATTGGCTTCCATTCCCAAACTGCAGAGGGCGGTGTAAATCAAACACCAGCATACCTGAGCACTGCACTGGAGTAGAAGTCTGCATTTGTTTACACTGTTTACAACGTTTTCGTTTCGCCCATTCCTCTTTTCTGTAGGGTGTGACCACAGGGCTTTGTCATTACACTGTTATGTAGGTGACCTCTGTGCGATGAACGATGTAAAAACCTGTTTTCGCACCTTTGACACTTGGGGCTCTGGTTTGGCTGCCATGTTGTCTGCGTGGCTCCATTCAACAGCTACAAATTTTTGGAGGCTGTTGAAATGACATCTTTGTCCGCACAGAGCCACATGGACCTCGCAGACGCGTCGAGCACAAACCAGGCTTAAGAGTCCTGTGCTGGACCAAAACAACTCAACATAAGCCAGAAAGTAACTAAAGCCATGACAATGTTCTCTGTTTTCTCCATTGTGCTGTCTTTGATAAGACTGCACTTCAAGTAAACAGACACGTCATGATGATGTGAGCGGGCCATGCCTGTGCCTTATGTCTGGTTCATATTGGGGTAATGTGATTGGCTTGGCTGTGATTGCAGACCAAGGGTTGCCCATCCTCCAACTTTATGAAAATACACATCCAAGACATCCTTTTCTTTGGATAAAAGGACAGATTTTTCTTCTCACAGCTTTGCCAGCCAGCATGGTGTCATCATACAGATTTTCCGTCTACATGCCGTACATAGATTATGTGTTTTGGTTGTCTACAGGTACTGAGAAATAGCATTAAAAAATAAACAATTTCAGCGCTGAAAATTTCTTTTAAATCATGGACGATCAAATATATAAGTGTGAGCTTTTAAGATCACTTATAAAGTCCTTACAGTGCCTTCAATGATATAGTTTTGCCCTATGATAAATCAAAACTGGCCCATAAAGAAATATATCAGAATGTTAAGTGTGTAGGGACATCAGGAGCATTTGGACTCCCTGACCCAAATCTGTGAATCAACCTCATAACACTTCCCTCTGAGAGAAATGTCTCCTGATGCAGCATTTAAGCTTGAAAGGAGACAAGAGTTTTGTTTGTACAACTGCCTCATTTACCGCTCATCCAGCAATAAATAGCAACAGTTAAGCCCCGAGAATGAGCACTAATGTCGCCTGGAGTGACTGCCTTAAATCAGATTCATAGAAAGAGTCGGGGGCAGGACTTCGCTGTGAGCGCAGGAACGAGCCGCATCAGGGAGAGAAAGAGAGCAAGAATGTGTGTGTGTGTGTGTGTGCAGGGGGAGTGTGTGCGTCCATCAGACAGATTTTGCGTCTGTGTGGCTTAGCTTTGATGTCTGAACACACACGCGCACTAACACACACACACACACACACACATATATACACTCACATGCTTGCACACACACACACACACACTACAAATGATTGTTTTTAAGAATTCAAGCCAGGGAGCTCCGGTAGGCGGTCTGCCAGCTGGCTACGGTCCAGAGAGTGGAGCGTAGCCAGCAACAGAGAGAAGAAAACCTGGCTGATACACACACACACACACACACACATACACACACACTCACACACACACACATTGTCACAGATGAGACATATTCACGAGGAAATGCACAGTTGTTTGAAAAGCAGCACATATTCCCTTGTGCACACACAAAGTCTTCTTTCTTTTCCTCTTTCTCACTCTCTCTCACACCTATCCCATCACTCTCTTGCTCACTCTCCCTCGTCCGCACCTGTCCTTGTTTTTTGTTCCCCCCTCTCATGTGCTCTCACTCCTCTCCTTACCTCCTTCTTTCCTCTTCCCTCTCATCTCATCCATCTCAAAGCTCTCCACTTCCCTTTCACTTCCTCCTTCATCTTGCAACCCTTCTCCCCTCCCTTTCACACACACACATTCACACACACACATGCACACACACACACATACACCCTCTCCCCTCACCATACGCCTCATAGCAGCACCAGATTGGGGGCTTTTCATATTGACAGCCCTGTTCTTCTGCTGTCGTCTTTACTTCTTCTATCTTTACATCGTTCCCTCCTTTCCTTCTTTCCTTCGCTTTTCCGTCCCTCTGTCGTCTTTGTTCCCCTTTCCCTCCCTCCCTCCCCTCCATCTCCCATGAGTTTTATCACTCATCATTACCCGGGGGATTGGCTCTAGATGGCTGATAGAGCCTTTTGGCTAATTGTTGCCATTTAGATTCACTGGTTGTTAACCAGTCGGAGTAATCACACACACACACACACAGGAACACACACACAGGAGTGTACACGTTTGGGCATTTACATTTGAGCATGAACACGCAGACACACTAAGTCCCCCCCTGCATACACACACACACACACACACACACACACGCTGGGAGCAGTGAGGGGGTGTTGGTGGTTTTGCAGTGCGACTGTGGAATGCGTAGGATGAGTTTTTATGGAGTGCTGTTTACTTTGGCCACCACCGTTAAACTTTTAACGGCTGCCAATTAACGGGCCGGCAAGGACACTCTGTGGGGCATGAAACCAGCTGCTGGGGAACACATATACACACACAAGTACACACACGCACACACACACACACACACTCACACACACACAAACATTCAGAATCCCAGCCTTTTGGCCCCTTAATGCAGACTTGTGCCTCCTGTGTTGTGTGTCTATGTGTGTGTGTGTGGGGGGGGGGTGCTTATGTGTGACAGTTTTCCTGTTCTTTCCCCTAATAACCCCCCCTCCCACCCCCCAAGCCCATCACCACACACACACTGACCCTCACCCATCTCTACATCAATCCGCCCCCTTCAACACAACCACCAAAACCTCCTCTATCCCACGGTGCAGTTCAACGTCCTTGAAGACGAGGAACAGAGTGGAACAACCGTTCACCTCCCAGTGACCTCCTGGGAGGACTATATATGTGTGTGCGTGTATTTTGAAAGGGGGGGGGTTGCGATGCCTCTTACTATTTGTCTTGGGTTTGGGAAAATGTGTTTAGTAGAAGAGCAAATTCCATCAGGTTAAAAGCTGCAAACACTTGGCAGTAGCTGTCGGCTGTGGTTTTTGTCACCACTTTGTCCACTGTAAATAATGTCAACTCATGTGGCGTGTTTGTGCAAAAAGCACATTTACTGGGGAAAGTAGCACAAACTGGCCGTATTTTCTCTCTGTTTTTCGAAAACGGCCCCGTTTCATGATAGATCGTCCAGATAAACTGTTTGTTTAGAGGGCTGCTGAATGTCAGCGCTGCGGAGAAACATCAATTCTTCCCCTCACTCGCTCTCTCTCCCTCCCTCTGACAGGGTACCCCAGCTATTCAGGAAGTCTTGCTTCTCCTTTTCTCCCCATGAGTCCCCTGGATCACCATAGCAACGGTCTCTACGGACAGCACCGCTTCTATGAAACTCAAAAAGGTAGGTGTGAAAAAGCTCCATATACTCGTGAAACTGCTTCATCAGCAATCACCACAGGAGGAAGAACAGCTGGTAACTCAAGATCGACTTTTCCGAGTTGGCAACTTCTCATTTCTTCTCCTCCCTATATCACAGAAACACTCCTGAATGAAGTCATTTTCGTAAAACGTGTGTTTTTAACACTTCTCCTCAAATCTTTAACCCAAGCAGCCCATTTCACGCCCTCTCCTCTCCTTTCAGAGCACTTCTACCTACGAGGCCTTCCTCCCCAGCCTCCTCTGCTCTCAACCAGCCACAGCCTTCCCCCACTCTCCAGGGCCGCCCCAGGCCACCCGCTCGGCTCCTGCAGCCGGGAGACAGACAATGAAAGAGGAGGGAAGAGCACCAAGGACGTGGTGGAGAAAGGAGCCTCGACCGCCTCGAAAGTGAAGGAGCGATCGAGCAGCAAGGAGCGGCACCAGGAGAGCAAAGATAAACAGCATCAGCTCCATCATCACCATCTTCATCAGACAAACCCGGCTGTCAGCACTCCATCCAGCCTCAGCCACCAAGCTTACCCCCACCCACACCACGCCCTCCTCCCTCACCTCACACCACAGGGCAGGGAAGAGGAGCACAGACACTCTCTGGAGCGACACAAGGAGTACAGAGACACTGACTCAGGCAATCAGGAGACAAAACACATGAGTTCCTGCAAACTGACAGGTGGTGCAGAGGCGGGCTCTGGAGGGAAGGTGGGGTCGCTGACAAGCTGCAATGGTGGAGGTGCGGGTAGACCCACATCTGGAGGCAGGCGGTGCTCCAAGGATGGAGCCATTAACGGGGAGATGAGAATCAGTGAATCCTCATCTTCTTCAAATGAATGTATGAGAAGGGGTGCGGCTGCGGTTACAGCCATGCTGGCGCCTCCAACAACACACTCTGTGCCCTCCTATTCCATGCCTCCTCCCCCTCCACCTCCTCCTCATGCCTTGCACATGGGCTCTGCGGTTGCAGGAGGGTGGCTCCACCCTGCACATCACCATCCTCATGATTTTTACTGTCCTCCATCCCCTCTTACTCTCACACCCTCCAAAGATCCAGCATCCACCCCAGGAGGGTCCAGCAGGGAGGGGAAAGTCACCGGCCCGACGTACATTCCCTCAGTGGGCCCACTGGGAGATGTGGCAGCGACTGACTGTCGAGGAGCAGGAGGAGGTGGGGGAAAGGGGAGTGACAAGAGTGGAGAGGGATCTTATGAAAGTCCCTCTAATCATCTCAGCAAACTCAGTAGTTGCCAAAAGAAAGACAAATCCCAGACACACCAGCAGCAGCTGGGATATGGGAAGGCGGACAAACCTCCAGACTGGAATCATCCCCACAAATCCAGCTCCAACATGAGCTCCCAGCCTGAGCTGCGGTCCTGCAGCAGAGACACATCCTACAGGGATGTGGAGGTGGTGGATGATATTTACCGACCGTCGCTCCCTCTCGATGCACAAGGGTCTCACACGGCTGCTGGACAGGGGGCAAACAAGAATGGCCCTGACACAAGCACCCCACCCTTCAGGGACTGTTCCCACTCAGGGCCTAATCCTGATGGGAGGGCGGGGTCAGGAGCACCCACTCAAAGAGAGGGCCAGAAGGTTGCGAGGATTAGGCATCAGCAGCACGGCGCAAGTATTGAGGAGAGGGCAAGAGATGCACCTTCTTGGGGGGCTCGAGGAGGCTACCAAGAAGACCAGAGAAAAAGCTCCCATCATGCATCAGATGGTGAAGCAAGAGGGCTCAATAGCAGAGCTCCGAACAGTGACCACAACCAGCCCCCTCCTCTTCAATTCCGCTCCTCCTCACACACTACTGAGGATGAAGGCAGCGCCATGAAGAACCTTATGAACTACAGCTCCCAGCAGCCTTTGCTCCTGCCACAGCGAGGCCCCTTCGGAGGCCTGGGCTGCCTCAAGCAGGGTGGAGAGCGATCAGAGAAGGGGGACAGAGGAGGGGGCAAAAGCAACAACTCTCCCCAAGACCCTCCCAAGCAGGCGCTCCCACCTCGCCGAGGCTCCTCTAATGAGGGAGAGAGGGGGGACAGAGGTGGGAAAGAGGCGGGGGAGACGGGCGAGGGGGAGGTGAGACAGCCTCCAGTGGGTATTGCGGTTGCCGTGGCCAGGCCCCCTCATCGTTCCCCAGACAACACCCCCGGACACAGCAGACAGGGCCGGGTGCTGCCCAGCATGAAAGGTCAGACATCATATGTGCTTGTTTCACTGAGTCATGCTAACGCTAATGCTACTTATGAGCTCAGGGGCAGTTCAGCTACAGCTTCAATTCACAAGGCTCAACGCAAGACTGGCTTGAATTATGTTTGCTCACAAAACTTTGTCAAAGAAGCATCTAATGAAAATTACTCGATAATGTTAATGATTATGGTAATAGGGTGGCCATTTAGGACAAGGGGGCATGCCACCCCAACTTACAGATTGAACACACCCCTGCCAACAAAGGTTTAATATCAGTGCTGCACTTATCAGCCAGAAAAGAGATTGTCTTTATGAGTATGAGTGAAGTATTCCTTTGTCAGACCTGAGAAACATTTTATCATGATTGATTCATGACAATTACTGTAATCATGTTTTTCTTTTTATGTGTAGGGTTGTCACGCCCCATGTATCCTCTTGGCCGAGAGGCAGAGGAGAGAAAGAGGATGACCGAGGAACAGATCAGCCTGCATCACTTGGACAGAGACAGAGAAATGATCATCAGGTAGGCCTTAACTCACAAACACCAACACACACGTAGAGACACACATACATAGTCGCATCTTTTCATTCTTCCTCTCATCTGATAATCTGCGCTTCTTTTATTCTCCCTCAGTCTGCGCCTCTTCTTCCCCTCTCTCTCTCATCCTCTCACTCTATTACTCTCCTCACCCTTTGATGTGGTATTTCTGCTCCCTCTCTCTCCTTCTCTCTAAGGCGAGATGTAGTGCATTAATGTTACGGGGCGCTAATACAGATGTCTCTGATGTATCTGGCTCTTATTATGTAGTCATATTAGGGAAGAAAACATATAATGATTACTCGTAGACCGGGCGCAAGATGATGGCTGTTCCTGTTGCCAGCATATTTCCTTTTCTCGATGATCATAATGGTAGTGGTGGTAATGAAGATGACAAGGATGAAGATAATGATCATAATGATGGTGATGGTGATGATGACAATGAGAGGGATAATCAAGATAATGACAAAGTTCATCCCGCCTATCGCCACTACAGGGAAAATAAGGATCGCGTGGAGTTTGCCAGAATTCACCCCTCCAGTAGCTGCCATGGTGACCTGACCTCTCACCTTTTGGTTCCTGGAGGTGCCAGTCAGTTGGGGGCAGATCCTTCTGTGCATGCTCATCCAGCTCACCATCACTGGATGCAAAGGACGGGAAGTCCCTCTCTCTGGATGGGGCATTCATACGGTGAGAAGAGAGGAGAGGAGGGTTTAATGATTTTTCTTTACACATTAAATACAAACTGCAGCTTCAAAACTTTCATGTAATTGCTATACTGTTTGCTTTTTGGTCAGATTCATAACAATGGGGTGCTCTGATCCAGTAATCAGTCACTTTTTGTCAAATATTTACATCTATCTGCAGGAACTGGTCTTTCATTATTTGTCCAGATCATTTCCTTGGTACAAACCAAGTGGTAGCTTCTGATGTAAAGAGGGGAAGTCAGGACAAAAGTTTTCTAACTGCAGTTCCTCACATGTCCTCTAGAGGCTGGCTCCAAAAGCTTAAGTAGCCCCAATCAAGCCCATATCAAATGATAAAATAAAGAAATGAAGTCTGTTTTACCACTCCCTTTGAGACATTTTGAGGTCTATAGTGGTCCAACTGCAAATGATGACCCTTGCTAACTTTCAGTCCATCTGCCAACCAACTCAGGCCCTGTTTACACGGCAACCTTTCACAACATTTCATCCTAAAACTAAACTAAAACATGGAAGCCCTGAGGGACTGAAAGCACTGTAGTATACATACCAGGCCTGTACATGGTAATGTAACTGTGGGGGCCATATACACGCTAACCTGAGGCCAAAGTATAAGTGAGCTGATGCCACAGCGACATTGTAATGGGCATGTGTAAAGCAGAGTGTGACGTCCACTGAAAACTCCAGCTTGCCATTTACACAGCATCGGTGAAACAGCGTTTCAGAAATATTCTACTCTCAAGGCTGTTTTCAAAAGTTTGCGTTGTAGGTCGGCTAAAACACAGTACCCCTGTAAATGAGAGGCTGAAACGCTACAATACTTTTGCATTTCACCCTAAAACTTTTGTTGTGCACACAGGGCCACAGTCATACCTCCAATCATTCAATGACTCTTAGTTCTTATTTTACCTTTAACACCTAGACTCTTAAAGTGTGGCCTACATTCATGGTGGCCCACCAGAAATTATGTGAAATAAACAGTTATTTTTAATCCAACTGTACGCTATTTTAATTTGAAGGTTTCTCAAGTTTTGCCGGGTTTGAACTCATTTATGAATTAAAATGTGATAACTGCACATTACTGGATACAGACCAACAAATGGAGACTGTACAAATGCAACCTGCTCATTAAAAAAGATTAAAAAGATATTTCATTTTTTTCCTTTGACGGCCCTTGGTCCAGTGTTGGGCTCCTAAATTGCCCCTTAGTTATCAAAAATTTGAGAAACCCTGCTTCAACAGATGTGCTATAAAAAGGTTCTCCCCCTGTACAGAGTGAGCAAATAAACAAAAATATGTATCAGAACTGTTTCCTCCATCAGGGTGTAAACATGTTTATTTCCCCTTTACAAAAGAAGATTCTAACATGGGAGCTGACGGCTCTTTTAAGGTTTTTTCAGACAGCTGTGAGAGAACACTTGACTCAGTTTTTAGTTCTGCTATTTCATTGGGTTTTTTTTAAGCCCGGTGGCTGCAGCTTGATTGTAGCAGGATAAAAAAACAGGAAGTTCATTAAGCTCTTTTTGATTATACTGACAGCTAAGAGTTAAGTATGATTAGCTATAATCAGAGGTGCAGCTAGTTTGACTGACAGCTGTATTCTCTGGACAGTCATGAGAGTATCCAAAAGTTAGCAGGAGCCATGTTTTCCAACATGGTGGCCGTTATCATTAGGCTTCAAAGAGCCTCTTCAGGAACAGATTGGCCATGTTACTGAGCCTTTATGTTGACACAATTCATTTTAAGTACAGATTAGTTAAATATTCACATCAGCCTACAACAAAGAAAGGTTTCAGAAAAGTCAACAAAGGCTGAGCAGGAAATAAATGTTTGGCTCAGGGGTTGCCTGAGGTATGAAAGATCAACCGACAACTTTTTTTGACCAATAACAGCAAGCCATGAGGGAGTAATAAGTTATAACCCGACAGTTTGGAGACAGAAATGACCCAAAATCACATATTTTGATACTCACTGAAATAAATAGTGGCTGAGTAAAGTGAGCGTCAGACTTGCATATGTATGTAAGGTTCTGTATTGAAACTCAGCTAGTCTGGATAAAGAGATAGATAAAGCACAGACTTGATCAGCAATAAGCCATCTTCACATTTACATCAATACGAAAGACATTAAGATTCAGACTTGTGTGGAGGACCCTTATTTTCCCCAATTCCTGATATTATCTGAACAAGTATTAATTTTCTTTTGCTTGCTTTGACATTATTTCATGTTTTTCATGTATTTTTTTCCTCTCCAGGTCTGAGTCATGTAGGAATGACCCCCGGCTTCCCTCCAGGCCTACCCAGCCCCCTGCCGCCCGTCCTGGGGTCTCTCACCCAAGACCCCAACTCCCCACTGGTTGTTCTTCCAACAGAAGCTGGGCCTCATCATCCCCTCGGTACGCTGAGCACCTTTCACGACAACAGCACGCACACACTCAGCAGAGCACACACTCATTTCTTCTTTCACTACTCCTCCGCCTTTTCCTCTCCATTTGTACCATCGGAGCTGCTGCCATTCCTCTCCCAGAGTTTTAGTATCATTGGCTAATCATAATATAATGCTCAACTAAGTCCCTCTGTCAGTGGGACCGTGTTTTATGGCTTCGTTAATGGGAGCAGCTATTCCATCGCCCCCCCTTCTCCATGTGCCCAGCGTTATGCAAACCATTTGAACTGCTGTTTATCTCCTTTGTGGTGGAGCACTGGGGTGTTTGGACCTGACCCTGTGTGTGTAAATGAGTGTGTGGTCATCTTAAGTTAGCTGTGTTCATGTCTGGAACAACACGAGACATCGCTCGGTGTTAGGGGTTGTGTTGCACATCTTGAATATAGAGAAAGAGAAGGGGAGAGAAAAGTGTGTGTGTGTGTGTGTGTGTGTATGTCAACGCAGCTTTGCAAACAGGCTGTGAAATTTAATTATCTCCCGCCTCCCTCTCTCGCCTCGCTCCGTGGGAGTTCCTGCAGAGAGGGGAAGTGCATCCACTGAACCCTTCCCCTGGGAAACATTAGCCCACTCAGGCTAATCTCACAGAACAAAGGTTCCCAGCGACAAGGCAGCCAAGGAGGGATGTGTGTGTATGTGTGTGTTTCGGTGTACCCATGTGTGCAACAAAAGTCATATATGGCTGCAGTTGGGCCTGAAAAAACTTGTTTCCTTGCCCAGAGAATGCCATTCTTATTAGAAACAGAGTGCTTACTGTCGACAGCTGTTGTGTTTTCACTAAAGGTGCACTAACACCACTAAATTATAATATATTTCAAGCTGAAGGTTATTCCCCTAAAGTTACTGACAAATATGCATTTTTTTTTATCAATTCCAATGAAATGCTAAAAATGTCTGTATTCCTCTGTTTCCTCCTCCAGATGTCCTGGAGCAGTCGGGTCTGTGGCCCCCTGTGTACGGAGCCAGAGGCCCTCCCTCCCACCTGCAGCATCATCCAGTCTACTCCCGCTCCTCATTCCTACGTCAGCAGGAGCTCTACACCCTGCAGCATCAACACCAGCAGCAGCAGCAGCAGCGGGCCATGGAGCACATGCAGCGCCACTCTCTGGGACAGGTAAAACCTGCTCTGTTGTACCTGATTCCTTCTTGGAGACAATTACGCTTTGGTCTCAGCTTGTGAAATTCTGTGAAGATATTATTATGCAACAGCAGATGAAACAAAAATAAGAGAGTGTGGAAATATTGGGAACTTCCTTTTTTTGTGTAGTGGGGAGAAAAAAACCCACTAAAATCATATGTTTCAGTGTCACAGTAGAAATCTGATTTCACAATGCCAAAAGAAAAAATCACACTCTGCAAAAAAATTAAAAGCCAACAAGTTCCCCTTTCACGGTGGCACAAGGTTTCAGTGAAAAGGCTTGGTGTGGCTCTCTGGTGCCAGATCATTTGGCGATCACACAGTGTGGCTGACCCCGGCCACATTCCACATTCAAAGAACATGAGCCTCTAGTCCTTGGTGCTGCTTTTTAAATGACTAAAAATCTCCTCCAACTCATTTTCATCTCAATGTTAAGATTGGGCCATTTGGGCGATGCTTGAAAAGCCACTCCTCGCCTCAACAAAACTGAAATATTTAGCCCTCCGGGCTTTCCCAAAAGTCTCCAAACCTTCAAAAGGTACTTCACTCAGCGAAGTGACCTCTCAGGAAAAATAAAGTCCCTGTGAGCCCAGAAAGTTCCTCCATGAGACTCCAGTCTTGGTGGGAAGTTTCTGTGGGGAAAGCAAATCTAGTCTTTGATAATCACTTCTCTGTAAGTCATTGCTGTTCATGGATTGTGCTGTCTCTGTTGGACCAGTTAATCTAAAGGGATAGAATGCAATTTTTGTTTAGGGGCTGTTTGAATACTCACCAATTCTCAGTATACCTTAATTTCTAGACTATTGGGAACACCTGAATACAAGCTGCACTCACTAAATTTAAAAAGAAAACAAATAGCACATACATATGCTGCAGGTGTGTACGTTGTAACATGGAATATTTACACAGAAAGATGTTCCACAGAATGATTTTTTTGAAACTTTTTTCCAACCAGTGCCTGGGACATGGCTGGTTACACAGTAGGCTACCAGAAAAAGCATTGTTGTGTTTATGCCTCTTGTTTCCGTGCACACACCATTTTAGCCAAGCCAAAGCGAAAAATTTTGAAATTGGCCTACAGAGTGGATTTTTCTAAAAACACTGTTGCACTGTTGCTGTGTAAATGATAAGCCAGAGTTTTCAGTGGAAAAGCTGATGTCATGCTCTGCTTTGCACCAGTACAACAACAACAGGACCAATGGTGGACTACTATGTTGAGCTTGTGCTGCTGAATCAGTTACTGTCTTTTAAGAAATTGTACATCTGTTTCTTTATTTCTGCAAACAGCGAAGAAGCGTTTAATTTATCCACCAGATGATCAGCTCACCTCTACTTCATTCTCTAGACTGTTGTTGTGTATACAGCTCCTACAGTTACATCACCAACTCCAGGCCTGACAAAAATACTACAGCATTTTTAGTTCCTCAGCATTTCCGTGTCAATACAAATTGCAAATAAGCTTTTTTTGCGCTTTCAGGTGAAATGTATAAATTGGGCCTACATTTATTGGCAGCATGAAGCTTGCTAGCCCATAAAAATCCCCAAAATTAGTCACATCGACGGCGGGGCTCATTGTCTGGAAATCATGGTCATATGTTTCATGGATATACCACACTCAGTGAGTATGTGGTGTTGCAGATTCCCTCTCACAGGCTGAGACCCTTTCACATTCAGTTCTTGCTCACCCTGTCTGGATTCTAATTTGCATAATCCCCAACAACAATACATAATCCTACTCCCCCCCCACTGATTATTATCCTGCCTATAAATGAGGCAAAGAACATATAAATTAATTGCTATTATCCTCAAGTTTAAGTTAATCTGAAGAAGTTAAGTAATGCTCTCACCAGTTCAGATCTCAGTGCCTGGATTGCACGGCAAGCAAGAAAACCCATAAACAGCTAGGCTAACCTGAAAAAAAAAGGCTTCAGTTTGCGAGGGAGCATAAAGATTGGACTCTGGAGAAATAAAGAAGGTCATGTGGTCTAATGAGTCCAGATTTACCCTGTTCCAGAGTGATGGGCGCATCAGGGTAAGAAGAGAGGCAGGTGAAGTGATGCAGCCATCATGCCTAGTGCCGACTGTACAAGCCTGTGGGGGCAGTGCTATGATCTGGGGTTGCTCATCTGAGCTTATTGAAACAATGTCACAGTGAATGTGTGCTGTAATCAAAGCTAAAGGCAGTCGAACAAAATATTAGAGTCTGTGACCTTTTAACGGTGGTGACTGTTTGTTTTGGCCAGGCAGTAAATATTCTGTGGAATATATTTTATGAAGAAAAAGGGTTCAGTAACCTCTTTAGCTACTTTTGAGCTTTTCATGTCTTTATTGAGATAGGGGAGGATGATGGGTAGAGTAAGACAGGGGATGAGAGTGAGGAGTGACATAAGGGAAACAGGCCACAGGCTGGACTTGATCCTGGGCCACCTGCCCGAGGGCAAATCAAATGGATCCAACTTAGACCATTAGGCCATCTCTGACCCTACACAGTATTTTTAAATAGTCTCTTATTTTCCTTCGACAGAGGAAACACGAGGAGCACGCCATCACCATAGAGGACTCTCCTCACGAATCTTCAGCAACCAGAACTTCTTCTTCCTCTTCTTCGTCCAACGCCTCCTCCCATGTTGCCAAACCCTTCTCTCACACGCCTCCTCCACCCAAGACTCCCACGCCGTCTCCAGGGATGTGTCCCAGCAGCCGCCAGTCCCCCTGTTACCACTCCCCGTCCCGGCGATCGCATCCACCTAACCCTCTCACCCCAGCGCCAAGCCCAGCTGCAGCGGCGCCGCGCTCCCCGGCTCTCAGCCCTGCCCCGTCTCACCTGTCTAAAGGGTTGGAGAGGGGGAGTGAGAGAGGGGAGGGGCAGCCACCTCAGGACTACCCACAATCCCTAGAACCAGGTCAGTTTAACATTATTTTCTGAATTCACAGCTGATTTCTGCCAGGGTTTTAAAAAGTAAACGAATGTGGAGCGAAAATGGGACAGAAAGAGAGAAGCAGAGAGATGGAGTGGCTGCTGGTCTTTGAAGCGTGGTGTTCTTTTGATTTTGCAAAAATTGTTTGAAGCATGGCTGATCCCTCGCTCTGTGTGTCCTTGAGTGCGTGTGTATATGAGTGTGTGTGTGGTTTTTATCCGCACAAGCTAAAGAGGGACGGCGTGCAGGTCAGCCATTAAGGTCACAGAAAGCATATGGGCACTCAGTGTGTGTATGTGAGTGTGTGAGTGTCTGTGTGTGTGTGTGTGTGTGTGTGTGTGTGTGTGTGTGTGTGTGGTACCAGAGGAAGGTCAGTGAAATCTTCAGACAGACGCTCCTTATCCTTCAGAAGGTCCTTGAGAAGTGCAGGCGGAAGGATATGCATTCATCTGGCTGCGTTGTCAGGGGGCGGAGGGATACCATCAATAATAAGAGTGCTGGGGTGACAGGGCCGACTGCAATCACAAGAGAACGGCAGGGTGTCATCAATATAGGACAAAGATCTATACACTCAATCACACACACACAGTAAAGTACTGTACACAGGAGCCCTGCTGTCAGTGTATTATGCCAGCTGTAATAGTGTGCTCCATCCTGTCTGCCCGAGAAGAAAGGTGATGAATTTTAAAAGCCTGACTCAAGGGATCTATTCCTCTCTTTGAAATCAGTGTTTGTGAGCAGAATTTTAGTCATGTTTTATGTTTATTTAACCTTTATCCACTTTCTTTCCTCCAGACCTACCACCTGTTTACACCTACCCTCCAATCACCATGGGTTACAAAGCCGGGCCTTCGCCTCCTGAGGCTCGATTGGCTGAAGCCACAGTCGAGGCAGAGCCAGCGCAGCCCGACTCCAAGTCCCTCCCACATCCGCGCCAAATCCAGCCTCTCTCCAAAAAAGACGAGAGGCGGGAGGGAGAGGATGAGAGGGACTGTGAAGTGGTGGAATCCCAGAGCGGAGTTTCAGAGGAGGAGAAGGAAGAAAGGACGCTGGAAGTAAAAGGATGCTCCTTCTCTGAGCCGGAGAGCAGGATTTCTGGATTGCCGCCATGCCCTTCCCCGACTCCCCTCCCTCCCCCAGATCAAGCCTGCCTGGTCACAGCTACAGGCAAAGCCCTAAAAGTAGCGCTCTCTCCAGGTTGTCCTGGCCAGAAGGCCGGCCTGGAGGAGCCCCAAGTATCCAAAGAGCAGGAGGATGACAGGAGAGATGGAAAAGAGGAGACAGAGGAGGAGGAGGAGGAAACAAGGTCTGAACCAACAGAATGTAAAGTCTCTGTGCCTGTAGAAGAGGAGCAGAGGGAGGAGGAGGAAGGAGAGAATGTAGAGGTGGTAGAGGATGAGGAGGAGGAAGAGGAGGCCAGTGGGATTTCTCCAAGAGAAGACGTAGTGGAGCTTATCCCCGGCTCTCCTGCTCCTTCCTCTTCCTCCGACCTCGCTCTCCCTCCCTCCTCCAGCTCAGCAGCAGCGGCTCAGCTTCAGGGGGCCTACATGTGGAGCCTGGAGCTCCTGATTGCCGCCGCTCTGTGCGCCACCAGAGATGCCTTGTACCCACCTGTACCTGCTGCACGAGCCCCGAGCCCCCCGCCTCACCACGGGATGGAGATACTGGGAGAGCTGGCTGAACTGGAGATCCAGCAGAGGAGGAGGGAGGGGAAGGAGAAAGATGAGGAGGGTGAGTTTGTTGGAGAATGAATCGCTCGTTTTAAACCAAAACCTTTTCAATGAACGAGTATGATGATAAAAAAATTCACCCAGAAAAAACACTACATCTTTCCCCCCTGAACAAACACTAACACTCTCAGTGAACCACAAAAACAGGGCTTACAGACGTGTGCAACCCAGATGTGGACACACACACACGCACACACACTGACACACATTTCTCCCCTCTAACTGTCCTGTTTCCGTCCTCAGCTTATACTCAGAACACGTTTTTACCTCAGGGATGTGAGTGTGTGTGTGTGTGTGTGATTGTTAACGGGGACCCATAGATGGACAAACACGCTTAGCTTCAGACACAAGCCTGGACACACACACATACACCCACACACACACACACAGAGCCACACTCTACCCGGTGTGTCCCTCAGGCTCTGGCGTCTTGCTTTGCTAATTAGACCCTTTCCTTTAAAACACTTCTCCTGTAAGCGCTTCTATTTTCCCCTCGTCCCTCTGAGAGAAAGTGTTTTTATTTATGCCAGCATCTGTGTGTGTCCGCTCGCCTGTGTTTGTGTGCGTGCATGCACGGCCGGCGAGTGTGTGTGTAAGCTGTTAAGTAATCCCAGATGAATCCCTGTTCTCCTCCATCAGTGTCTATGTGTCTCTCGAGCAGGCTGCCTGCTCCCTGCCTGCGCCTCCTCCCTCCTCTCCCCTCCTCCCTCTTTGTTATTTTCCCCCTCACCTGCTTCTTCTTCTTCTCCTTTTTTTTTTTTTATTTTTTATTAAACCAATGTAATCTTGTGTGTAAATCCTGCCTCTGCAAGCCTTGTTGACGGAATTAATAAGTGTAAAAATCATAAGTCGCCGTGCATGTGTGTGAGCGTGCATTTGTTTACATGTGTGCACACGTGGTTAGCATGTGTAATAGGTGTGAAATCAATAAGTCCTGTCGTGGCTTGGAAAACGTTCTCTAAATTGCAACACATTTATTTAAAAACCTGCTCCGGCCTCTCTGCACGGAACATTATTAATACCGCTGATGCTGTTTTTTTTTTCTTGACGCCATGAATGTGTTTGGGAGATGAAACCGATCCCAGACAGATGCATTTATGCCGCTCCTTGACGCGGAAGGATATCTCAGCCGCTCCTCTGAGATTGCAATTACAGATTAAGGAATCAAGAGAGACGTCCCCCTCCTGTATAAATTAGCACCATTACTTCTACTTACACACAGGCAGAGGGGCTGTTTGTGTCATAGATTCTTTTATTCCCTCACATTTTCTTTATATTAAAATTTCAGCTCATAAACTTCCTTAATGGCCCCTAATGATGACTACACCCGCATGAACTGTAATGGTTTTTAATTTTCCTCCCCTGTTTTTGTTTTCCCTCTTCAAATCCCCCGCGCTGCCTCTTATTACACCCCCCTTGAGGGACACAGTGCAGTGTTATTACTGTGTGGCGGAAGGTGTGTATCGATTGCGGCCATCCTCCAGGATACTAAACTAGGCGTGGTGATGTCAGGGATGATGTCATCCTGTCAGAGTAACCGGAGTGTGCCATTGGCTCAGGAGGTCTGACAGATGAGATGGCATTGACCTCTGCGAGCCGGGACAGGACAAAGGCGCGTCTCTCCGCCACTTCCTGCTCGCCTTTTTCCCCTCCCGTCATTCTCACATCTCTGGGTTCTCTCCTTCGCGCCCTCGCTTTTCCTTTTTCTCTCCATCCTTCCTGCTTCTGTTTTCTTCTTGCTACGTTTACGTCTCCCACACACTCCCACAAACACACACATGGGTTTTAATAATGTCAGATGTTAGAGTAGGCCTTGCAGCTCCAGTGCACAGAGACAGTGATCCAGTCTCCTCCTCTTTCTTTTCCTTTCCTCTCCTCCTTTCCTCTGCTTCCTCTCCTCTCCTCTCCTCCTCTCCTCGGAGGGGAAATTGGATTCTGTCCATGTCCATAATGAGGAGATGTAGGAGAATAAATAGATAGCTCAATAAACACTTTGCCTCTTATTGCTTCTCCTCCCCTTTACTCCCCCCTCCCTCTTTTCTTCTCACCATGTTGCACACCTCTTCTTCCTCCTCCCTCTCCTCCTGCCAGTTGCCCTTCTCTCTAATTCTTCCTCACACACACACACACACACACACTTATGCAGCTCGCTCATGTCTGCACAGCTCAGCAAAAATATCGCAGGTTCTTGTGTGTATTATGAATGCTTTATTTTCATAGGTGTGTGTGTGTGTGTGTGTGCGTGTGTGTGTGGACTGTCTCATGAATATTCTGTTTCATCTGCCGCCGCTGTGACAATGACAGAGTTAATGACAGTGACAGATGTAGAGATGGTTGTTCAGCGCTCCCCCCTTCTTCATATATGTGTGTGTGTGAGTGTGTGTGTGTGTGTGTGTTTGTCTGTAAGATTAAGCAGCAACACGAGTATACATCAAATAAACTACGCAGCTAATATCATAAATATCAACACTTTTCAAGGCGCCGTTTCATCACCCCAACAAATAAATCTGTTCGGCTCAAAACCTGCTTTACAGCGGCGCGTCAGCCGCCGTGTGACGTGCCAATCTAAACCTCAAACATCCCCTCCCGTCTCCCCCGTGCAGGTGAAGACATGCTGACCTTTGACCTCCACAGTCTGGCGACGCTGGCGGCAGCCCGTGCCTTGGAGATGGGGGGAGGGGCTGCAGATGTAGGCGCCGATCAGCAGTGTCCAATCAGGAAGAGGCTGAATCTGCGTAGGAAGTGCAGCTGGACGCCTCGCCATGAGCCGGTGAGGTTTCACTCAGTGTGGGTTTTGTTTTGTGCAAATGGGAAAGTCTTCATGTGGAAGATGCTGTAGAAATAACAGATAAAGATCTTATTTGTTTAAAAAACAGTTCAGCACAGTTTAGACACACGGATGTTTAGTGAAATCATCACCTGATCAAAAATCCTCTGACCTCTGAGAGGCAGCAGCTGTGCAGCAGATCAACACAGCAAACGTGCGACTCCTTTCCCTTAAATTCAGGCGCTGCAGAAGTCTGTAGGAGCAGAAAAAGATTTACATTATCAACATTCACCAACAATGACTCTGTGTCTGATATGCATGAGGACATGTGAAATAGCAGCAGTATCTTCTGAGGGAAATTCATAATCTTGATCAGATGTTCGGCAGATAATTAAAGCTCCCATAGGCAATTTTTTACTGGTTATGAAATAAACTGAATAGGACAGTGATGCTTCTTTACAACCCTAACAATCACTCTCTGTCATGACTTTTAAGACTTGAAACATCTGAAGGGCGCAAGAATCAGAAAAGTGGATTTATGACAAAATACTGAAATATCCTGTTTTTACTTTTTCATGCAATATTTATCACAAGTGTTATAATTTCATGTCACAAAAGCAGGATATGATAACACAGGTTAATACACGATAATAAAGGTTCAGAAAGAATCACTGACAAGTGACCATAATTTGTTATATAGATAAAAAAAACATTTTATTTCCCATTTCACTGCTTTTTTTTATTAGCAACGCATGCTCACATAGCTACAGCTCGGTGAAAATCAACCACCAATACTCGCTGTTGTGCTCGCAGGTGTTTTTATTTTGGTTTGGAATTATTGCTTGGATCTGTTATTTTTTGGTATAAACTTTAGTATTTTTGAAAATACCCATTGTAAATATAAAATATAACAAAAAAAGCAGATTTTATTACTTCTGGTATTTAGAAGCATTAGGTGTAGAAACTTAACAACCTTAATTCTTATTAAACACAAAACTTGTCATTCTCCAAATGACACAGTTCATCACTAATGAATTGAATTGCTCTATTGTTTTTTCTATTTCTAACATTGTAAATTCAGAAATTTCAACCATTAGATATTTCTTCACAACTGAGGTGTTTTTTGTTAACTCATACAAACCTATTGTGATCCCTACTTCGCTCCTATCCCAATTTTAGGATACAAATCTGGTTTCTACAGAAAAGTCAATATTTATGATGTTAAGTTATTTCAGGTTCTTACTTTCTCACAGATATTTCATATTCATTGAATTGAAAATAAGTGTAAATACAACTCAAGCTAAAATCCATTTAATCTTTTTTCATGATAAAACCACAAAACACTCAAAGCTCTAAAATAATGATAAAACTCAACTGTTTATTCTCTTGTCTCTGAAATGCCAGTTATTGTATATGAAGCAGCAGAAGGATCTCCCACAATTCATTGTCTTTCTGCATACATGCAGCTGCTCCACGCTCATAAAAAGCTGAAGAGATCAAACTCGTGAGCAGCCTGTTAAAGGAAAATCCATCAAATCATTAAGCTGCCCAAACACAAGCTGGCAACTTTACATATGCAATGAGTGTCGTACAACTCAGTCTGTTCAGCGCTGAAATTCCCCTGCTTTTTGTTTTTTTGTGTGTGTGTGTTGGTGTGTTTGTGTGTGTGTGTCAGGTGTGCCCAGTGAAGGGCTCCATGGAGACGATGGGAGGGGAGGAGCTGGCCATGCGTGTCCAGCTGGCTGAGCTACAGCGCCGTTACAAAGAGAAACAGAGGGAACTGGCCAAGCTACAGAGGAAACACGACCACCAGTGAGCACACACACCAACACACACACACTGACACACACACATAGACACACTTCCTTTGGTCTAGATCGAGATGTGCATTCCAGTATTCCCATTTTTTTACCGTGATGCTGCATCCCCCTGATTTATCAGGACTTGCAGCCTGCTCATTCTTAATGCAGTTTGACCTGCAGCCGATACAGGCTTCCTTCTGCTGTCTGGAACTCATCTTTGATCCCTCGCTCTCTCCTCCTCCTCACTCCTTCCTCCATGTCTTCCTCACTGCAGGAAAGAGGAGACGTCTCGTAGCCCTGCCCGCCGGGGGCCCGGCCGCCCCCGCAAACGCAAGTCCACCCCCGGCCCAGCTGCTGCGGAGAGCTCCAAAAGACTCCGGTCAGTGCTGTGATAGTGCGTCGCTATAATCAGTGTGATTGGCGGGCCCCGCTCATTCATCCTGATTTCTGTTTGTGTTCTTAGTCAAAGGCACGGCTGATTTTCAAGAAGTTCTTCTTCAGCTGAATTGATTCAAATGCTCTATAGCTGATGATTTGCTTGATTGGGCACTGGAAGGAGCTGCTCGTACACGCTCACACGCACACTTACACACACAATCAGTTCACGTGACAGGAGCTGTGAGGTTAGTGTGATTCTAAATGAGAGAAGCTAATGGAGATGGGGCGTTCATTAATCATCATTAATCACTTCTAATCATATTTATCACTTGCATTGATTACGTCCTGGTTCTGTGTGAACCTGCAGCGTACATTAACACAGCCGGACAAAGTCCTGATGTACAGTTATTACAGTGATAAACGACCCAACACCACCCTCCTCCTCCTCCTCCTGCTGCTGCTGCTGCAACACACAACTACACTCTTTAACACCTTAGATGTGCACACTTCAATACTGAGACACATCTCCTCACACACCAAAACACACACACATGCAGTCAGTGCTCAACACTTCTAATGATAAATGTGTTTTCTCATGCTGCCCCACCTCTGTTAGCATGTGCTCCTCTCGCCTTGATAAAATGATTAGAGAAACTCAAGGTTTGTCACGGCTACCGTGATTAGAAAGTGCTAATGAAAATGACAGCGAAAGGCTCTAGTCATACATGTCTGTGCACCTAAAACACAATCACACACACACAATCACACACACACAAAAACACACAAACTTGTCCAATTAGTAGTGCTCAGCGCTACGTGCCAGAACAGCATTTCTGTTGTTATTAACAGCCGATGTATGATTTATTTATGCTTTCATCTCCTTCAGAGAGCTGTTGGCTGAGATGAATTGAGAGCAACAATTCCAGACTGAACAGAAGATTCCAGATTTATCCATACATTTTCCAACAAACTGCCAAAAGTCTGTTAGCATAAGTGATAAAACAGACGCTCTTACACTGCTGAGACAGCAGACAGTCCTTTGGGAAGGGGGATAGGGGCTTAAAGTGTCATACTCTAACTGCACACATTGGTTAGAGCCCCACAATTTTAACCCGATTGGTATAAAATAAATATTTCAACAAATAAGCCTTAAAATAGCCAAGAACACAACATTTTATCAAGTTTTGCCTTCTGTCCTAGTGCCTAGAACATAATCTGAATCCACGTTGGACAATTTTAAATATGGGATTTGTCCTTTAATCTGATTTAATATAAAGTTGAGTGGGCGACCAACATTTCATATGTGCTTTGCAAAAGCAGTCGATGTGCAAAGCAGAGACAAAGTTAATCAACCTTATCAACAGGTATCTCCATGCAAGTAGAGCAAATGATCATCTCCTAAATACTGCCTCAAAGTTCCACTCTCACTCCATCCTCACTTCTGAACTTACAACAAACTACAGGCTCCAAACAGGGACAATCATGGAAAAAGTCAGTCTTAACCAAAAGTCACCTGTGTCTGTACTTGAGCTAAATGTACAGGCCATAAAACTTTGGCTCAGAGTGTTCACACTATTGTACTTCATGCTTAGACTGAAAAGTTTCCTAAAGTTACTAAATAATGCAAGAAAAGTGACAAAAAGACAAGGAGAGCTGTAAGTTTGATGCTTTTTAATGGAAACCCAGTTTGTTTAAAAGCTTACTTTATATAATATAAGACTTACTGTATATCAGATAAAGGTAGGGTCTGCAGGATTTTCCTAAAAACCAGTCAATCACAGTGGGGTGGGAGAAGCTATCTGGAGGGGCTGTGATAGAAAGAGAAAAGAAGAAAGAATGGCACAAAATTTGCAGGATACCTCATTTGCCTGCAGGTAGTCAGGTGTACGGCTGTCGAAACGTGATGCTGCAGGTACTAGGATAGTGTATTCATGTTGCTAAGGCTATTAGCTATGATTGAAGACAGTGGGCATGTGCTGCCACGAGCACTGAGCCACAGAGGAGGAGCCCATATTGGATGTTATGTTTATAAACAGAAACAAAAAATTCCAGCAGACCCTACCTCTAACTATCAAATTAACTATTTGATAACATTAAATTGTAAATTACAAACTGCAAATTTCCTTTTTTCTCCAGTTTGCTGTTGTTTTAAACAAAAATGATCTTTCTCAGTTCATAAAAACTTCAGTTCAGGGGTATTTAAGTGTTGCCACATTGTTGTTGAACCTATTGGATATATAAACAAAGGGTTAGCAGGACAATACAATGGAAATTTAAACCCATGCCAACCCACTTATAAACTCTGGACACACCTCTGCTCCAAACAAAAGTCAAAGATTATTTAAACCAGGATTTGACCCAGAGATATTCTTCTTATTCTTCAGTGTTTTTCTGAAAGTCACTTAAAATGCCCATCTTAAAAGTTCTGCCCAGCTGAGGGACGTTGTAGGCTAGGAAAACAAGTGGATTTAGAAAATGAATTCTTCATGGGAGCCTTAAAAGAAGAGGGTGAACTCGACCTCAACACTGAGAGTAGATTACTGCATCATAACTGCTCCAAATGAGGTGAAGCGCTCCACCTAAAAGCTAAAAGGGGTAAAATTTTCAACATTGATCTCTTTCATTTTCCTCTTCTCTTCCTCTCTTCTCCTCTCTCACTCTGTCTCTGTCTCTCTCTCTCTCGGGGTCTGAGATGCTGAGGGCCAAAGCTTCCCTCTGTGGGAATATAGGATTCACCTGCTTCAGACACCAGCTGCTAACAGAGAGTGTGTGTGTGTGTGTGTGAGTGTGAGTGAGTGAGTGTGTGTAGGTTTGCCTGTGGTGTGAGGGAGCTCACATACAACGAAGGAATGACGGAGAAAGAGAAAGAGAGTGAGAGAGAGAGAGTGGGAGAGAGAGGGAGGGAGGAGTAGTGTTCAATAGAGGTTAGTGTTTATCGATCGAGCCCCGAAGCTCCGGTCAACGGACAGACTCCCCTGAGACTGCTTCATCTCTCCCTCTGTCTCTCTCCCTTCCCCCTCCTTCTCTCCTCCTCCTCCCCCTCCCTCTGTCTCCCTCTCCATCTCTCCTCCACTCTCCTTCACACCAGATAATTCTCCTCCTTTCATGTGATGAGTTTCATATTCGCACGGGCGCTTAATATTTCTGTGTTTGCCGTCAAACTGCGCAGACGGGCAGCTGGGCCTGTCATCAAAGTTATGAGACGAAGAGAGAGGAAGAATGGGAAAGGAGGAGGGGACAATGAAAGAGCCAACAAGAGAGAGGGCTATAAGAGGGAGGAAGAGAGGGCTGCCTTATGGAGGAAATCATCTTTGATAGGGAGAAAAGTGTGATGACATTGATTGTTTGTCTCATGTTAGTGCGGCTCTGCTGTGTTTTTCAGGACCGGACTGAATTTGCTGGAAGAAAAAGCCAGGAAGAAAATATCCAATCACGGCTTCAGCAGCCTGAGCTCTGCACAGGTTGGTCTCTCCTGCACTGACAACAATTTCCTGCTGCTAATGTTTTTTCCTCTGTCCAGGATATTTCAATTAGCAGGAAGAAATTAGTCAATAATTAGCTGTTCCGCTCCTCGTCTGCAGATGAAAGCCCGCTGTAAGCACAGAGGTCGTCCCAGCGCCCTGAGCTCCAGGCTGGCCAGGCGGGTGACCCAGCTGAAGCAGAAAGCTGCAGCCCAGCGCGCTGCTCCGTCAGCAGGAGTGCTGCACTGCAGAGGGACCCCTGGTGAGGAGGATGGATCCAAGAGTTACAGCAGACAAGGAGGAAAAGGTGGGAACCAAGGAAGAATATAAGCATCATGTTGGCATGAGGCCAACATGCTGCTTATATCTCCAACGTCATGAGAAGAGAGGGAAGCGCAAATACTGTTTACAAAATCATTACGCTCCTTTAGACTCAAGGCTATGACCAATCTACGTTTAAAGCTCCAATAAGGAACTTTTAGCTTGTTGTAATAAAAGCCTTGGTATGACCTTGAAAGCACACCAGACCATCAGTGATAAGACTGATTATTTTTTCATAATCATTAGCTAACCAAGACTGTCTTTGAGTAGTTGTGGTAAGCAATGCTGAAACAACCTTTGTTTTTACTTTTCCTCAGGAAAGCTTCAGAGTTGGTGAATGGTTTGATCATTAAGAAATGAAAGGAAATTTCTAAGTTTTTTCTGTGAAAAAATATGAAATCTTATGTACTGGAAAATATGATTTGATGTCACAATGGGTTCAAATGAAAGTCCCTCACAGGTGATTTAAGGAGCGTTTCACTTTAATATTCACATATCTTTGCCCTCTTAAACTAATGGCCTAGATCATATTTTCAAGCTTTTCAGGAAATGGAATAAACTGAACCAAATAGATTACAATATTGATTTAGGCCATTAGAATACGGAGTTCAAAACAGAATCATCTTTTCAAGTAGGTTGTTGACCATCTTAAGAGAGGTGTGGATCTTCAAGAGCTGACTTAGGCAATAAATATTATTTTACAAAAAAAGTGACTTAGGCCATTCACTTAAAGTGCAACGATGTAGAAAAACGTAGCTGGTAGCCCTTCAGCTCAAGCCGTCAAGCTAACTGGAAAACGGTTGAATACTAAAACTAGCTTTTGCCAAATTTTTGTTGACATCTTATCATGTTGCACGTGAACAACTGATGAGGAAAAGTAAAGCTAATGTAGAAGTGCTTAAAATTGTAGTTCTTCCAGTGTCCACTTGAGGCTGGCTCTAAAAGCCAAAGAATCCCCATTAACACTTATATGAAGGTGCTAACTATCACAGAAGAATTAGATATTTATATTTTCTAATTTATGCATTTATAATTTATTTGTTTGGAACCAATTAATGAGCCTCATATGGCTATTTCGATCCCCATTCTTCAAAATCAAGTTCTGAAGTAGTAAAACCATGACGGTTAGTTCCATTTATGTCTTTTCCAACTTTGAACCCAGCAGAACAACATTGTGACAGCATTTTCTCTTCCACCCTGAGCGTTTCACCACTGATGACACTGACTACAAACACTATTTGTCCTTAAAGCAGAACACTAAACTGACCCCTCCCTGTATGCTTTTCTCTCAGACCTGCAGCAAGGTTGGGAAACTGGTCAGGCTGTAAAGAGGAAGAGGGGTCGAAAACCCAAAGTGCCGACGGGCGTCAACACAAACAGAGCTCAACACAAGGACGGCTTAACCTCGGACAAACAGGAAGTGAGAGGGGAGAGGAGTGACAGCGTGAGCTCCGAGCACGGTGAGTGACACAGACTGGTTCTCAATATTTGGTCTGCTGACAGTGTAACCTCAGAGTCAAACAAGGAGCCTAAATATGGTGACTTAGTGGAAAAGATGAATAGCTTATAAACAGTTCTAGAGACCACTTATCAATATCCAAATGATTCTCTGACTTAAGTGCTATTTATGAGTTAACCTAAAGGCTGATTGGTCAACAGATCAAAGAACATCATCAGACATTGTGAGATTTTACAACAAGAGCATGACTCTGTATGTGTGTGTTCGTATGTGCATGTCAAGCGTCCCTAAAGTGAGATGTCTGCCGTCATCGGGGGGGCCTCTTCTCACTTCCCAGCTCGTTTATCAAACTGTTAAAATCATTAACGACTTGCCACAGGCATGTAACACAGCCACCCTGGCCCTCTATGCCACACTGTAACGTGAGCCCACTCTGGTCGCCTCCAGAATGTCACACCCTGGTCCTCCAAACTCTTCTGCTCCTAACCAACATCAGGGAAAAGTCTCTGTTTGGACAGTCTGATATGCAAATTACAAGTGTGCAAGAAAATACTTAAATCTGCAGAGACACTGGACTGGACCTGTAAGTGTTGTGGTTAAATGTGTGTGTGTGTGGGGTTGTGTTTGTGTGTGACTGCGGCAAAGTGTTGACTAGAGCGCTGTGTAAGTGACAAGTGTGTCAGCGATGTGTCGACACCCGACACGACCCCCTCAGTCAGTGACACACAGCTGCCAATGAAACCCCTAAGTGTGTATGTGTGTGTGTGTGTGTGTGTGTTTGCATGTCTGTATCCTGTGGTTGCATTTTCAGAACAATTAGAGCGTTTTTTGCTGCCACAAAGACAAGATCAAACCTGCTCCAGCTAATCAACAACATTCCACTTTTCCATTTCTGATGATGAAACCACAGCTGCGTGCCTGAGAAGTGACTGCTCCAGGAATATTGAAAGCCAGCTGTCAATATATCTTACCCAGGGAGCTGCGGTCTTTAGCCTGAGCAGTGTTTACATTAAGCTCACCTGGATCTCTTTGACTGATCATATCGATGTCGTGACTCCACAGAGGAAGAGGGAGAGGAGGACGGCAGCTACGACAGCGAGGATGGAGCCGGTGACGTCCAGATTAGCTCAACCTCCGCAAATCCTGCTGGGATCGCTCCGTTCTCATCGCAGACTTCTAAGATTCAAGCAAACCAGAAAGCCAGGAGTAAGAGACCAGGGCCACCTGGTGAGAGCGCTTCATTTTTTAATCAGCTGCGTGGACACAAATACAATTACTTTAAGATTTTACAGTTTGTGTTTGTAAAAAGCTCCAAAACTACAATGTGCCAAAGTTCAATGTGAAAATAGTGTAAAGTAAAGACCTCACACTATTTTGTTGTGTTTAATATTGGTAAAATTACAGCTTTTTACATTCTCCCATCATTAATAACCTAAACGAGGCCAATATGTGCATTAGAAGCTACTATGGCGATGCAAAAAAAAAAAAAAAGAAAAAAAAAAATAGGAAGTGTTTTTTTCTCAATTAACATGATTCGTACTTTTTGTAGTTAATCTTTAAAAAACACATTTTTTGCCACCACAGGACCAATTGAAAACAAAATTCTCATAAACATCATAAAATAAGTAAAGGGTGGTGAACAGTGAAAAGTGTGTATGTGGTTAAACAATGAAGAGACAGTCTTTCCTACCCTCTAGACGTTCTAATTTACACAGTCACCTGCTCAGCACAGAGCCTCTCAGTACACCTTAACCCCTCCCAGCTGTTTAGCAGAGCTTCGGCTCAAAAGCTTTACCCAGAATGCCGTTGTTAGTTGCTACATAACAATTATTGCAACCATGAGTGAGGAGGAGACATGGCACAGCAGCAGACCCCTGACAGTGATCCTCAGCTGTAAAAAGTTAGTTACCGTACTGTAAGTAGGTGTATTTGAATGTTAGGCCTGTAGGTGATTGTTAAAATTCCCAGAATCCATTGATTAGCACAGCACTCTACTGTTGTACCAAAATATCATACATTCCCGTTGGAACTGTGCTGTAAATTTGCATCAGGTCTTACAGTATAGTCTCCAACACTCAGATGTGCACTTGCTCTCTTTGCTATTGGTGCCTTGATTGCAGGACAGAATCTTGGTAGCTTCTCAGGCTGCTCTGTCATCTGTGTTGAATGTTTTTATAACTGGATGGAGAGTTGAAATAATGATTGCTGTGTCTGAGGTCATAACTATCAGTACCCTCTCCTCCCCCTTCAGGTGCAGCGAGCAAGCTCAGCACAGATCAGAGGAAAGCGCCCAGAAGACTCGGCCTCCCCAGCACAGAAAGAGGGTGTCTGGACCAACTCGGGAACAAAAAAGGCTTTCTCTCCAGCTGGGGGGTCCCATCAGCCGGTTGTAGCTTCGTGGATAGCCGAGGGAACCACAGGGCCTCGGCTGACGCAAACAGAGCCGGCAAAACGACTGTGAGGAAGAGCTCAGCGGGACAGGGCATTCTGGGAAAGGTGAGACATTTCAGGAGGTCGGGTGCGATCTTGTGACCTTACAGTGACACTGCAGTATTTAACTTATGCAACTGACAAGTTTTCAACGACGTAAATCACCCTCTGGCGGGGGTGAGTTACGGTTGTGCAGCAGCACCGTTATGTTACACTCTGAAAAGTGGCATTAGTGGATTGAATTTCCTTCTCTGGTCACTTCAGTGTAAGTGATCGGGGGAAGTGGACAGAACTGAGAAGCAGCGTGTCCGACAACCTGACATCTTCTTCAGCATTTTTTAACTTTGAGCCATCACTCCTGGTTTCACTGGAACCTCAAGCTTCACAAACAGACTTTAGCTGCAGCTGATCATGAATGCACTCTCAAAAGAACAGAATCTGTCCAAGAAGAGTGAATTCATGTGTTTTTCTGATTATCAATCACACCAAAGAGCATGGGAAAGGGATTCATGAAAGGAAAGGTGAGAGGCTTTCCAATTTTAGGGGCGGGGAAGAGAGGTTGTGTAATAAGCCTGACAATAAATTACTGCTGTCAAAATTGAAGAGGAATGTAATTACATGACTCTTGAACTGAGCTAATGACTAAAAAAGGATCTGCTGCTCTGTGATGTGAAAAACAAACAGCGATTAAGAGGACAGGGGTTACAGAGCTGCAGGCAAGATGAGCAAAACAGGACAGGTGACTCAGAGAAGGTCACTCCCTTTGGCCTTCTGCTGCTGCTGCATGCAAATAAACACTGAGAAAAAGACATGGGAGGAGGAATTTTGGAGAAGCCCTCACCTCAAGTTCACTCCTTCTTTGTGGGAGAGAGACACACCCGAGGAGGAGAGAGGAGGTTTGAAGATCCCACAGATTAAAGCTGACAGCTGTAATAAGATGAAGATACTCAGCATCAGCTGTAAATCACTCACTGTCCAAATTACCTTTTGTGCTTCTTATAAGTGTGTGCTTGCTAACAGGACACACACATGCACACATATATACACACACACACACTCATTTTATAGAGAAGTGCCCCGAGGTTGCGTCAGTCTTTGAGTCATTGTTCGGGAATGTCCAAAAACACACAACTCTAAACCTCCAAACAGAGCAGTATAAAAGATAATCATTGGCCATAACACTGCACACACACACCCATGCATGCCTGTACACTCACACACACACACACACACCACAAAAGTAAAGTGAAATAATCACCCATGCCCTCTGGTGACGAAACTTCTGTCACTGAAATATATAGTCTCCTGATGTGGAAAACTTCAAGAGACAACACACACACACATGCAAACATAAAAACACACACACACACACTGTCTCTTATGCACTCAATATTATGGTCTTTTCTTTGGGATACAAGCAGAAACCTGTTGGGCAAGCTGACTTTCCATCATCAGTCATCTTCGGCGAGACTAGCCTAAACCGGTCTGGAGATGAAGATTTTCTGACATGAGTGTGTGAGTGTGTGTAACAGAGAGAAAGAGAGAGCAAGCAGGGAATTTAAATTAGAGCTGAAGCCTCTATCTGAGCCGTATGAGCATCCAACCTGCTGCAACCCACCAAACTTTCATCAGTTATTACTGAGTGTGACCTTTGACCTCTGAGTGAAAGGTGGCAGAAACAAAGCTCCAGGCTTCACTCAAGTATCACATTACAGGAGCTACCTGTGCCCATGTTCATCTCTCGCACAGCCACACTCAATCCAGCCACCTGCAGATCCTGTTTACTGTTGAATAATCTGATTCTTATTCATGTCCTGTTTCTGCGCCCGCTGATGTCACTTCCTGTTTCCCGTCCAGGCCAAAGGCCACGCCGTCAGCCGACTCCTGCAGAGTTTCGCAGCAGACGACGGCTTTCGCTTGGATGAAGAGAGCAGCTTCTCTGAAGGTGATGATGAGGAGGAGGAAGAGGAAGAAGAGGAGGAGGCGAAGGAGAAAATGTTGATGCACCTCCCTCCCAACATGCCTTGCAGAATACCCGGTGGGCATGAACACACACACGTCATTTATAATTACTCACACAGGTTTTGAAAGCATGTTGGGTCCGTTTCACACACGTGTACACACCTCTTTTTTGTCCCTCCTTTTCCCCTCACAAAGCAATTATTCAACACGCTCACGAATTCTGTCTCTCTTCTCCATCCATCCATCTTTCCTCCACGCCCTCCTCTCTGCAGCCCTGCCAAACTGTGTGCTGAGTAAAGAGATGTTAGTGGATGGGCTGAAGATCCTCATCTCCAAGGAGGACGAGCTGCTGTACGCTGCCTGTGTGCAGACTCTGGATCTGCCAGACATGTGAGGCTCTGCACCATCAACACTAACCCACCTCAGAGAACCAGGGTTTTCTCTGTTTTCTGCTGCAGATAAAACCACAACTACCTTTGATGAGGATAGAAGCCCATTCCTGCCAGTTTAAAAAAAAGGGAAAAAAACCTGGCTTTGTTGAGATATTTTCTTGGCCCATTTTAAGTCAAACATTTTAGATAAAAAAGAATTATAAGATAAAAACAGCAAAATTTTGAGATAAAGTCAAGATTATTAGATAAAAAGGTCAAATTTAGAGAAAAAATGTCAAAATTTTGTTTGAAAAAAAGGTAAAACTCTGAGATAAGTTGTAAAGAAGAGAACATCAAGTCAAAATTTCAAGATGAAGTCAAACTCATGAGATAAAAGTTAAGATTCTGAGACACGAAATTCTAAATTCTGAGAATAAGAAGACAAAATTTTGAGGTCAAAAGTAAAAATTTTTATGGTTTGAGGACAATTTTTTTGATAAAAAGTTAAAAATAGTGAGACAATAAGTCAAAATTATGAGATAAAAAGTTGAAATTACTGAATAATTAAGTCAAAATTTTAGGATAATAAGGTCAACTTTTTCAGATAAAAAGTTAAAATAATGAGAAAAAAGTCAAAATTTTTAAAGACAAAATCAAAATTTTTAAATACAAAATCAAAAATATGAGATCAATTAGATAAATCCCTAATTTTGACATAAAATGTTGAAATCTGACTTATGACCTCATTAATTTGACTATTCACCCCAAATTTTTGACTAATCATCCCAAAATTATGACTCTTTTTTTATCTCAAAATTTTGGCTTTTTATCTTTAAGTTTTGATTTCATATGGGCAAAAATTAAAATCTCAATTAATCCAGTTTTTCTTTGTATTTTTTTCCAACTAGCGGAAATTGGCTTCTATTGATGAGAGAGAGAGAATGCTTCTTAAAAAATGAAGCAGCAAGTTACGATGACCAGTGTTGATATATTTAAGTTGATACTCACCTATAGAGTACATCTTAAAGTGAAAAACATACAAGAAACTGGAGTAAGGCATCAAAAGAGACTCACCAGGCTTTCTAAAGAGTTATTTAATTCTTACCGGAGGAGTCAAATATCCGCAGCTGTAAGAATTAAAACAAACATGAAGTCCAGACAACTACAAAGCCAATGACAACAGAGAAAACCATCACAGGCCAAACTTCAAGATAAAGGCTTTCACATTGATGAATTGTTCTTCCCCTTCCAGATTCAGCGTCGTCATCGAAGGGGAACGTGGGAATCGCCCTCGAATCTACTCCTTAGAGCAACTCTTACAAGAGGCGGTGAGTTTCAGTTTGAGGACACCATGATGTTGTTCATATTCTGCAGATTCATTTTAAGGTTTACTGAAAGCCCACATAAGTCTCATGCGTCTTGTGACTCTTGCAGGTGTTGGACGTTCGGCCTCAGACTGAAGCCATCCTGACTGAAGGGACTCGAGTGTGTGCCTACTGGAGCGAGCGTTCCCGGTGTTTGTACCCCGGATACGTCCATCGAGGTGAGCGCGACACACAGAAAACTCACTTTTCGTAGATTACCTGGTGGTGATTAGTCCAGATCATGTCATTCATGATGTGTTTGGTGCCTCAGCAGGTCCAGGTGAGGAGGAGAAGGAGGGCAGTGTCATGGTGGAGTTTGATGATGGAGACAGAGGAAGGATTTCTTTGGCTAACATCAGACTTCTGCCTCCTGGGTACCAGATTCACTGTGAGTGTTGCTCAAATATAAAAACGGGAACAATAAAAGATGAGAGGAAAGAATGAAGAAAGTCTCATTCGTCTTCATTATTATCTCTTTTCCAGGTGCTGAACCTTCTCCAGCACTTTTGATCTCACCTGGTCGCCGTGGTCGTCGTAGCTCCACACAAGAGAGGAAAGATACGCCAACAGAGAAA
The DNA here is from genome assembly GCA_008086565.1 of Thalassoma bifasciatum. NCBI lineage: Eukaryota > Metazoa > Chordata > Actinopteri > Labriformes > Labridae > Thalassoma > Thalassoma bifasciatum. The sequence goes on from RPOG01000389.1 coordinate 236,984, forward strand.
CCGGCCAATGGGGATCCAGCTGGAAGGTCACATGAGAAAAGACCAGGTAAGAAGGAGAATCCTCAAATAAAACAAAAAAAAAACAGGGTGGAGCTTAGGCTGACCTGGGAAACAGACACAGTGTGCCAGCTATCTGTCAACTTGACCACATCTCTAATTTTGCAAATTTAAATTAAATTTTGACTGAAATAGTATAGAAATTGAGCCTTTGCAAGGAACCATTTTTTTTGGATCTGCTTTGAACACAGGCATCATGGTGCGCAGATGGCCTTGTGTCCCATGTCGAGCACAAGGGACAATCTCCAGTCTGAAAACATGAGATAATGTGGAAGTGCTAAAAAGCTGCTGTTCCACAAGTGTATGCTTCCAGGCTCTGGAAGTCCTGGAAGTCTCACACACCAAGCCAAAAAAAGCTATTCCCAGAGCAGAAATTAGCTTATTTACAGCCTGATACAAATACTGTCTCCATTTTGGATTGCTTATTTTATTAACTACACACACTATACAGGGGGGGTTAATGTTTTCTTACTCAGCTGTTTAGAAGATATCAAGATCGAGAGCTTGCCCAATCAGAGGCACAGCTCAGATCATGTGACTGATGGGCACCCAGTAGATGTGAGTTTGGGCACTCGTCACCCATCCCAATTACAATATAGCCATGCTGGCTGTTTTGCTTCAAAACTGGGCTTTAGGAACGGATGGGTGACGCCATGGGGACTGTGTCCATCTTTAACACAGTCCATGGTCAGGTCCCTTGGTTTGCCCTGGAGCAGGTGGCCTTGGTTCAAGTCCACGTGGCCTGTTTCCACATGTCAATCCCCACTTTCATCCTGTTTCCTGCTCCATTCACTGTCCTGTTATCTCCAATAACAGGAACCAAAAGCCCCCAAAAAGTAGAAAATACGATAAAATGTATATATAGGCATCATAACATGGGACCAAATGGGGAGCTGTTGCCTTTACAGCTGGCCCCAAGTGGACACTAGAGGAACTGTTCATCCTATTACACATTGATGTCACTTTTTGCCTTCAGAAGTTGCTGCTTGCTCACAACAAACAATCCTTGCAGTTTGTCTTTTATCATCCTCCAACACACACAAGCATTCTTTGAAGCTTAGCCCAAGTCATTCTTAGCTCTTGAATGTCTTAAGAATGAAGGACCATTTGGAGAGATCACCCTGAGAAATCTAGCAAAGATCCCTCAGGCACTTTTGGAGCAGTAATATGTGTGGCGCCCTCAGAAGTTCTGGTCTCACTGGTAACTCAACTCACACGCAGCCCTTCAGGCCACACTTAAACCTCCCAAACAAAACCTCATTTACCTTTCCAACTGTCAACCAATAATCAGATGCCTCCCAGTCAGAGAGCACTGAGTAAATGTATACAAACCAGCAAGCTCGTAAATTAAAATTACCTGTACGCTGCCTTTCATTTACCCGCTGTGTGACCGCATTAATCATGACTTTATGTTGTGTCGTTGTTGTTGTTCAGCAGCATACATGTAACTCAACGCAAACTCAGTTTGACAATAAAGCTGGAGGCAGAGACAGGTTCCCCAGGTTTGTTTTAGTTTGAGTCATGATATTGTCGAAACTTACCTGGCAAGGTGGAGATCAGAGAGATAAAAGTCTCCTC
>RPOG01000389.1:239110-341629 GCA_008086565.1 Thalassoma bifasciatum
GACTTTCTGTGACAGTTAGCCACCTGCAGGCTTTGTTCTTTGTCCTTTTGGTGTCAAGGGTCATTAATCAGAAGCAGAACAAGATTACCTACGTTTTGAGCCCAAATTTGAGTATGTGGAGTGAAATTTGTGGCTCCCGGGCCTGTTTATCCAAAAAGTTTCCAGGTGATTTCTCTCCTGGTCCACACTCTAAAATTCAAATCCTCACTCTACAGTTTGAACATTCCACCACATACACACCAATGTTAAACTGCTGTAAGGGCTGATAAACTTCATGACCTTTGAAGGAGTTTTGTGAAGAAACTATAAAAGCTAGAAAGAAGCTGAAATATACTGAAGAAAGCCAAACGATGGCTGAACATTTTGCAGGTAGAATGAAGTTTCTGGCTGAAAGTATGACTGAATGAGAAGGGTCTGAATGAGGCTGAAGTAATTCCCTGAAATCTTCAGAATCTGAAGCTCTCCCATGCTTTCCAGATGGAAGAAAAATTGTGCAAAAAGTGAAATATCTCTGAAAGTATAAGTGAAACCGGTCTGAAAAGTCATAGCGCACCAGTCCTGAACGAGCCGGTCGTTTTGAAGTTTGAACGGTGAAAATCGGTTGAAATTTGTGGGAGAAGAAGCGATCCAAAAAAGTGGGCGGAAGAGAGAAGAAAAAGAAGAATAAACTTTTTGAAAATAGAAGAACATAAGCTGTGAATGCCTTGCTGCATTCACAGCAATGACAATTTTTAGATAAAAAGTTAAAAATAGTGAGACAATAAGTCAGAATTATGAGATAAAAAGTTGAAATTACTGAATAATTAAGTCAAATTTTAGGATAATAAAGTCAAGTTTTTCAGATTAAAAAGTTAGAATAGTGAGAAAAAAGTCAAAATTTTTAAAGAAGAAATCAAGATTTTTAAATACAAAATCAAAAATATGAGATCAATTAGATAAATCCCTAATTTTGACATAAAATGTAAAAAATAAAAATCTGACTTATGACCTCATTAATTTGACTATTCACCCCAAATTTTTGACTAATAATCCCAAAATTATGACTCTTTTTTATCTCAAAATTTTGGCTTTTTATCTTTAAGTTTTGATTTCATATGGGCAAAAATAAAAATCTCAATTAATCCAGTTTTTATTTGTATTTTTTTCCAACTAGCAGAAATTAGCTTCTATTGATGAGAGAGAGAATGCTTCTTAAAAAATGAAGCAGCAAGTTACAATGACCAGTGTTGCCATATTTAAGTTGATACTCACCTCATAGAATACATCTTAAAGTGAAAAACATACAAGAAACTGGAGTTCCGCATCAAAAGAGACTCAACAGGCTTTCCATAGAGTTATTTAATTCTTACTGGAGGAGCCAAATATCCGCTATTGTAAGAACTAAAACAAACATGAAGTCCAGACAACTACAAAGCCAATCACAACAGAGAAAACCATCACAGGCCAAACTTCAAGATAAAGGCTTTCACATTGATGAATTGTCCTTCCCCTTCCAGATTCAGCGTCGTCATCGAAGGGGAACGTGGGAATCGCCCTCGAATCTACTCCTTAGAGCAACTCTTACAAGAGGCGGTGAGTTTCAGTTTGAGGACACCATGATGTTCATATTCTGCAGATTCATTTTAAGGTTTACTGAAAGCCCACATAAGTCTCATGCGTCTTGTGACTCTTGCAGGTGTTGGACGTTCGGCCTCAGACTGAAGCCATCCTGACTGAAGGGACTCGAGTGTGTGCCTACTGGAGCGAGCGTTCCCGGTGTTTGTACCCCGGATACGTCCATCGAGGTGAGCGCAACACTCAGAAAACTCACTGTTCGTAGATTATCTGGTGGTGTTTAGTCCAGATCATGTCATTCATGATGTGTTTGGTGCCTCAGCAGGTCCAGGTGAGGAGGAGAAGGAGGGCAGTGTCATGGTGGAGTTTGATGATGGAGACAGAGGAAGGATTTCTTTGGCTAACATCAGACTGCTGCCCCCTGGGTACCAGATTCACTGTGAGTGTTGCTCAAATATAAAAAAGGGAACAATAAAAGATGAGAAGAAAGAATGAAGAAAGTCTCATTCGTCTTCATGATTATCTTTTTTCCAGGTGCTGAACCTTCTCCAGCACTTTTGATCTCACCTGGTCGCCGTGGTCGTCGTAGCTCCACACAAGAGAGGAAAGATACGCCAACAGAGAAACCGGCCAACGGGGATCCAGCTGGAAGGTCACATGAGAAAAGACCAGGTGAGAAGGAGAATCCTCAAATAAAACAAACAAAAACAGGGTGGAGCTTAGGCTGACCTAGGAAACAGACACAGTGTGCCAGCTTTCTGTCAACTTGACCACATCTCTAATTTTGCAAATTTAAATTAAATTTTGGCTGGAAAAGTATAGAAATTGAGCCTTTGCAAGGAACCAATTATTTTGGATCTGCTTAGAACACAGGCATCATGGTGCGCAGATGGCCTTGTGTCCCATGTCGCACAAGGGACAACCTCCAGTCTGAGAACATGAGATCATGTGGAAGTGCTAAAAAGCTGCTGTTCCACAAGTGTATGCTTCCAGGCTCTGGAAGTCCTGGAAGTCTCACACACCAAGCCAAAAAAAGCTATTCCCAGAGCAGAAATTAGCTTATTTACAGCCTGATACAAATACTGTCTCCATTTTGGATTGCTTATTTTATTAACTACACACACTGTACAGGGGGGGGTTAATGTTTTCTTACTCAGCTGTTTAGAAGATATCAAGATCGAGAGCTTGCCCAATCAGAGGCACAGCTCAGATCATGTGACTGATGGGCACCCAGTAGATGTGAGTTTGGGCACTCGTCACCCATCCCAATTACAATAAAGCCATGCTGGCTGTTTTGCTTCAAAACTGGGCTTCAGGAACAGATGGGTGACGCCATGGGGACTGTGTCCATCTTTAACACAGTCCATAGTCAGGTCCCTTGGTTTGCCCTGGAGCAGGTGGCCTTGGTTCAAGTCCACGCGGCCTGTTTCCACATGTCAATCCCCACTTTCATCCTGTTTCCTGCTCCATTCACTGTCCTGTTATCTCCAATAACAGGAACCAAAAGCCCCCAAAAAGTAGAAAATACGATAAAATGTATATATAGGCATCATAACATGGGACCAAATGGGGAGCTGTTGCCTTTACAGCTGGCCCCAAGTGGACACTAGAGGAACTGTTCATCCTATTACACATTGATGTCACTTTTTGCCTTCAGAAGTTGCTGCTTGCTCACAACAAGCAATCCTTGCAGATTGTCTTTTATCATCCTCCAACACACACAAGCATTCTTTGAAGCTTAGCCAAAGTCATTCTTAGCTCTTGGATGTCTTAAGAATGAAGGACCATTTGGAGAGATCACCCTGAGAAATCTAGCAAAGATCCCTCAGGCACTTTTGGAGCAGTAATATGTGTGGCGCCCTCAGAAGTTCTGGTCTCACTGGTAACTCAACTCACACGCAGCCCTTCAGGCCACACTTAAACCTCCCAAACAAAACCTCATTTACCTTTCCAACTGTCAACCAATAATCAGATGCCTCCCAGTCAGAGAGCACTGAGTAAATGTATACAAACCAGCAAGCTCGTAAATTAAAATTACCTGTACGCTGCCTTTCATTTACCCGCTGTGTGACCGCATTAATCATGACTTTATGTTGTGTCGTTGTTGTTGTTCAGCAGCATACATGTAACTCAACGCAAACTCAGTTTGACAATAAAGCTGGAGGCAGAGACAGGTTCCCCAGGTTTGTTTTAGTTTGAGTCATGATATTGTCGAAACTTACCTGGCAAGGTGGAGATCAGAGAGATAAAAGTCTCCTCTGAGCTCATGGTTTCATAATTAATCTCTCTTTAGACCTGCCAGTCAATATAATTTCTGACTCTTCTGTTTCTGGTGCTTGTTTCAGTTGGCAGACCAAAAAAGATCCACTCGGTGCCTAAAGCCGTCAGTACACCAACACCGGTAACAGACACCGCAACCAAAGGCAACACTTCCCTGTTGAGCTGGTCAGCGCCCAGGAAAAGACCGCCAGTTGACTTCTTCCTTTTCAACGGGACATCAAGAAAAACCCAGAGGAGGATACGAGAGCGGGATTTAGGATTCTTTCATCGTCCTGCTTCCCATCACACGGCCCCTCCCATGCCCATCAAAGGCATCTTCGGCTCTCCTTTCGAAGGTGACTCTTTCAGCAGCATCGCCAACGGCTTCTCTACATTTGGAGGCTCTGGAGCGGGAAGGCCGGTTCTAACAGCCGCCTCCGTGGGCCTCAGGGACTCCTTGTCCTCTGCCTGCCCCTCAGCTGTCTCCATGGCAGCTGGCAGCAGGAAGCCTGGGAGTGAGCGTGACAGGAAACAGTTCCTGGTCAAGCTGGACCACGAAGGTGTGACGTCTCCTAAAACCAAGAACAGCAAGGCGTTGCTCCGACTGGGTGGGAGTGGAGTCAGAGGAAGCAAGTATCTCAACTCTGGAGGCGCCCCGCTACGATACATCCAGCCCGGACTGCTGGTGAAGGATGGGAAGAAGAGTGGAGTGGAGAGAGAAAGCACAGGGGCCCACTCTGAGGCCCCTCTGAGGAAGGACGTCCTGTCAGCAGGTGTCGGCGTCCAAGGAGGAGATTTCAGTCTGGACTACCCCAGTGACTGTCCCAGCTCTTACTCTGAGCTCGACGAGGATGACGAGGATGATGGCCGAGATGCTGAAGGACGTAGACAAGGCGCGGCGGCCCCCTCCCACCGCGGTGGACGCTTTCTCTCACGTCTCTCCGCCTGCTTCTCCTCGTCCTCCTCCTCTTCCTCCTCCTCCGGTTCCATCTCTTCTTCATCCCTTTGCTCATCGGACAACGACTCATCTTACTCCTCTGATGAAGAGTCCTCCTCTGTGCTGCTGCGACGTGCCCTCCTCCAACAGGACAAACAGAAGCACAGGCAGAACGTGACCTCTGACCTCCTGAGCCCTGATCTCACAGCCTCTAACACTCCTCCCTCTACCATCCCACCGGCTCATGGCTTTGTGGCTAAATCCAGTATGGTGGCCTCTGGCACCAAGGTGAGGACTGACAGATCAGAGGACAGGAAGGAGTTTGCCTCCAAAGGCAGCATGGTGGCTAACAGCAGCACGGCTAAAAGCCAGCTGAAGAGGAAAGAGGGGATTCCTAACAGCCACCATCAGAGACAGAGCAGTCCTGTGAGCCAGCATCCAAAACAGGCCTCCAAGGATCCAGCATCAGCCAAGAGGCAGAGGATGTCCTCACCTGAGCCTCTGACACACATCACTCCACATATGCCTGGACGACAGCTCTGGAGATGGTCCGGCAACCCCACACAGGTAGGAAACCCCATGTCCTTTATTATATCAATATGTAAAAAATAACACAGCTACACCATGAGAAATATGAAAGAGTGCAAACAAAGAAACACCCCTGCCTCATTTATGTTGCTTATGTGCTGAGGTGTTTCTTTTTTCCTGATCCCAAACTGTGCCCCCACCCAACTCCCAGTGCCCTAGTCTTATGTTTGTTTTTTCCCCTCTTCCTTCCTCTTGTACTCTTTTTCCTTCCAATGAGATAGTGTGCTGTGCACGCTGGTGACCAATCAGCTCTCCTGCTCCTGTCCTCTCCTGTTATGTGTCTCTGTCTTTTTTATGTTTCTTGGACAGGATGAAACTGAAATGTAAATTCTGTAGCTCTGAATCGAGCAATAGCAAATAAAGTGAATCTGCATTTGACCATATAATAAATGGATGTATTCACCGTGAGATCATCAGTATCACAAAGATTACCCAGGTTATAAAGAGTTAGTTCCAGCATTTGTGCCACTGAACGAACACACAATTTAGTTAGGCAACATTTTGTTACTTTAGTTTGTATTGTGTGACATTTCAATTACATAATATTATATTTGCAAGCTTTTGCATCATAATGCAGACTCACCTGGTGCTGTTAGTCACTGACAGAGAGGAAAACATTTGGTGTGTTACCAAACTGATGGTTACTGTTTTATAATGATTGTGAAGACTTGCTGTTATCATTTTGGATCAGACAATTGAAGCCAGATATAGCACTGAAAAGCACGTTAACACACTAGTTTGCACTATTTTGTGTATCTGATCCTATTGTAGCTTATAGTGTTTTTATTGTTATATCATCATCATGATGTAACGTTTCCATCTGTTGTGATTTACCTTGATCTATTTTTAGTAACTCCGCTATTAGATGCTGAATTATTTGCATTGTTCCTTTAAAGCAGGGTTTCTCAAAGTTTTGACAGATGAAGGCCAGTTTAGGATCCCAACACTGGAGTGAGGGCCGCCAAAGTAAAAAATGAAACAGGGAAAAGATCCCATTTGTCATCATTTTAATGAGCAGGTTGCATTTATACAGTCTACATTTATTGGTCTGCATCTAATAATGTGCAATTAACACTCACACTTTGAGAATCTGTGCTTTAAAGAAATAAATATTTTAGCTGATAAGGGAAGAATTAGTGTGATACAGAAGGATTTTAGGCCCTATTATTATCTTCTTGTTAAGAGGCTGTTTGGACAGAGTTTGAGCAGATTAAAGGAAGGTCTTCATTTTCTTTCTGAATGAGACTTGTAGTCATATCAATCCTCAAACACAGGAGGTTGTAAGTTTGAATGAACTGACTAAGAGTGTTTTTTTCTTCTTTCCCTGACAGAGGAGAGGTCTGAAGGGCAAAGCCCGCAAGCTTTTCTACAAGGCCATCGTGCGGGGCAAGGAGACGGTGCGTGTCGGTGACTGCGCCGTGTTCCTGTCACCCGGCCGGCCTCAGCTGCCCTACGTGGGCAGAGTGGAGAGCCTCTGGGAGTCCTGGAGCTCCAGCATGGTGGTCAGGGTCAAGTGGTTCTACCACCCAGAGGAGACTCGCCTCGGGAAGCGACACCGCGATGGCAAGGTAAGGACCAGGGAGTGCAAAAGGGATTTACTGAAACAGCACTAAGGAAAAGTAACTGCCTGTGACATTTCCATCTAAATGTATCAGCACTCTGCTTCCTTTTATTTCCTCATCCATCCGATATGAGCAGTTACACCTCTGCTTAGTTCAATGTTAGTGTTAGCATTAGCAGCTCTGAACACTCAGTACCAGGCAGCTCTCTCCAAGGAACCATATCTGCTTCATGGGAAGTTATATATTTGCAAATTTGGCAACGGCAGAGGAAGATTGTTTGGAATAAACACAAAAAGAGCCACACTCAAAGATCAACCCAAGCACAGACTCAAAACCTTATTACGATAAAAAACAGTTAAAGCATGAAGGAAGGAAGTGTGGGAGTGCAGAGTCTTTCAGAAATACAGCCAAATAAAACAGGATTCTACTGCTCAACACTTTTCTCACGCTAAGTTTCTCTTTTCTTCTTCTTTCTCAGAACGCTTTGTATCAGTCCAGCCACGAGGACGAGAACGACGTACAGACCATCTCCCACCGCTGCCAGGTGGTCAGCAGGAGCGAGTACGATCACCTCATCCGCGAACGTAAACCCAACACGATGAACGACCTCTTCTACCTGGCGGGGACCTACGAACCCACAACGGGCCAGCTCATCAGCGCCGACGGCATGGCCATCGTGTCGTAGCGCCGGCGGCTCGAGAGAGAAATCCAAATATTTATCTGAAGTCAGAGGCTTCTGAAACAGTCACAGGGGACAGAAAAGAAGCAAGACAACGAGTTTTTGACTCTGCGTGTTGATACGTCCCCTGGAAAAGAAGGAGCTGGCCCCCCGGATGAAGCCCGAGGGCTCTGGCACTTAGAGGGGGGGGGCGGTCTGATCCATGACAGATTTAGACTCTTTATCAGATGTGGACTGAGGCTGGTGGAGTCTGGTTGAAATAACAGAGTATCTCCACAAACGAAGAGAAACCAAGGACATGAGCACTTTGGAGCAGAGTGGCTCAGATGTGCAGAGGAGGAGACTTCCTTCTCTCCTTCTCTGGCACAAAGACTCACTGAGAGAGAAGAAGACTGTGTGACCAGGAGAGACTTGATGTGAACCACACTGGTTTGGATGGTTTGAATGGTCTGACATCTGGACGACCACATTGGGAGAACCCTGACCGGACCAAAAAAACACTGTAGTTCAAACTTTGCGAATGTGTGAGTGAGTGTGTGCGTGTGTTTGCAGAGCGGCTGCATCGACCCTTTTCAGCATTTAAGTAAACAGTGCTTTAGCGTGCGTGCTCACGAAGCATCGACGACGTCATGACGCACCATCAGTCTCTCGGAGTATTAATCTGTCCAGAACTTAAAGTGCAGACACACAAAGCGTCTCCTGTCAAGCCATACACGTCAATACCTCTCTCTCTTTCTCTCTCTCTCTTTCGTATCTTCTTATCAAGGTGTGATCAGACATGTACAGGACGTTGGTTTGTCAGTCTGAGCGTTGTGTGTGTGTGTGCGTGTGTGTGCGTGTGTGCTGGTTTGAATGGGAACGTGTGTGTACAGCATCATGTGTAATATAACATGTTGTAAATATATACATATATATTTGTTTTTTGTTGATTTCTTTTGCAGAGAAGATTATTTTATTTAGTTTTTTTTAGCGCGGGGGTGGGAGGGTGTGGGAGGGTCTGACAGAGGGAGGAGGGGGGTGTCTTTTTTCTCCCTTACTGCACTGAGGAGGGTCAGAGGTTTGGATTTAGGGTCAAACTGATGTGAAGACTGAGGTGAGAAGCCCTGCTTAAGGCCAAGGGTAGATATGTAGAGATGTTTTTATAAGAAAATCAGAAAAAAGCTCTTTTTAAACGTGTCCAAATTCTTTTTTTCTCTTTTTTGGTTTCTCTCTGTCAGGTTTCGAATGTGCGTTTCCTGTTGGGAGCATTTTTTTAGACAAAATACTGGAAAGAAACTGAGTTTCTGCTGTCCGAGAAAAGAATCTTTATCTACTTTATCCTGTATTCCTATATGAGATGTAGATATTTATCTGGCTTCAAAAATACCAAAGCACCTGTGAGTTTACGCTTCATCACATTAGAGGAAACAATTTATTAGAAAGACTGAAAAACATTCAATCAAATCTGAATCCGGGACCCCTGCAATCACCGAGGTGTTTTAAGTCGAGTCCCTCTGGCTGTCTGCTCATCCAGCGTTGCTATGACAGCCTCGGAGACACACTGCAGCAACATTGTCTGCACACCGCCCAGCTGATGCACTTGAGGTCTCTATGGCAACCCGAATGGCATCATGTGACTGTGAAGGACAATCAGAGCCGATCGACGGGACAAGAAAAAATAAAACAAGATACGGATCAAATCACAAATCGTGCTTCTTGTCACTTTTATTCCTGCTTTGCCAAAAACTGTCCGTGTGTGTTTGTTTGTTTTTGTTTACCATTGTCTTACTGTTTATGCAAGCCTGTGATTGGCTGTTGGTTGTCAGTGTATAGGATGTACAGGGGGAAGAAACATAAATGCCTTTTTCTTTTTTAAGACATTGACTGACTTTTAACAACCATGTTGCTGTTACACTGCAAAGCAAAAGCTTTAAAAGGAATCTAATGTGAACATTGAAATATCACTTTAATGGGTCTTTAATTCATTCTTTGTTTTAAAAGCTGTATTTTCTTTAAGAAACACTGGATTCAGTTCTTGCCATCACATTTAAAAAGAAGCAGCATCATGATGTTTTTTTAGACCCACTGGAACCTGCTTTGTACGGTCGAGATAGCCTACTAAAATATATTATGTAATTTCAGTCATTCTTTGGAAATATGACTCGAGTATTTCCACATGTACAAAAGGAAAAATTATTTATCTTAACTTTATTGCCTTTTTGTGTTTCATTAAAAAAAGATTCTTACAAAAAAAAAAGCCTCGTCCTCATGTTTTTTTTTTCCTGCCTGGGTGTGAGTTCTCTGAATACGGCCTTGTGTTTATCAATGCCCATCATTTGTCTGTGGGAGGAAAATGGACCAGAGAAGAAAGAGCGGAAGAAAAAGAAACACAGGAGAAGAGGAAGCGATTTGAAACTGTAGCTGAAGCCGATAGACATTGAAAGAATAAGGGGAAGAAAAGGAAACCGAAGCTCAGCCGTGTTTCACAGAAGAAGACGGGCTGGATAGAGTCTTGACTGTCTGCACAGGTGGGTCAGGTGTTCAGAATAATCAAAACGGAACTGGATCATTGAAGGGACAAAGAGAGAGGGTCAGGTTTCAGCCTTCAGAGATTTCTGATACAGATTGTGTGTGGACTGAATGTGTTTGACAAAAAAATGCCAGAATCATGCAAATCTAGAGGGTGAGCTCTGGCAAATTTGATTGGTTGTCCCAGGCTCTGCACTGAAATCCTGAACGATGATTGGTTTATTACTGTGACAAACGCAGAAGTCTTGTTACTTTTAAGCTCAGTTAATGCTTGACATGTCTGTGAGGTCACGGCTCCATGCAGATGAATCATAGACTGTATAGAAAGAACAGCTTGGCTCTGTCTTTTAGCATTGAACAGTTTTGAAGCCAAAAGAACAGAATCTGAGTGAAACCAGAAAAAGAAAAGAATATATATATATAATTTTTTTCTTTCGATTGTCTGATCTCTTCCTGACCCTCCCTTCTACAAAGTATCTAACTTTTCCTGAAAAACTACACAAGAACTGAGGCTGTCAATCACCATAAAACGTAACTTAAAACCCACTTTCTAACGTCTAATAGCTAATTAAAAAACAACTTCTCAAAGGAGGACTTGGACACAATGCAACCAAATAATATCTTCATATCACTGCAGCATAAGGATGTGAGAAACATTTCTATGAGGTGTATAAATTTTCCAAAATTCACCACCTCTTATTTTAAATGCACAAGGAGTTTTTGACCTAAACTGTAGCCAGTCACCAGGGGGAGCACTTTTTGTGGAGACCTCAGTTTGAGCCCAGTGACATGGCATCCATGATTTTTAAAGTCTATGACACAGATTACATCATTTTAGCAGCCTCACACCCTCACACTGTCCTATTCATGGAGAAACTTTCTGCGTCTTTCACAAATGAAAATTTCTAACTGCTAGTCAGAAATGTGCAGATAAACAGGAGCTCCGACTGTCTGAAGTACAAAAAAGCCGACATACATTCGAGCATCACACAGAGGTCACCATAACAACTACTCGGGAGGGGACGAGTGGTTCTTACAAAACCATCACTGGTCAATTCAGGTGATACTGTGGACTGTTCTGTAGTCTAAGGCCGAGGTCACACTGGACATTCAAGCCGTGCTGAACTCAAGCGCGATTCACCGCCTGCTGCAGACTCAAGCATGAGTGCCAAAACACGCACAGCCACTGCCGTCACTATGAAGCGTCTGTTTAAAAGACGTGGTTTCATCAGTCATCAGATTAGAGAATATGGAGAACACTGTTACAACTTTACTCACTTACTGGTTTGTATTAAGTTGTTTTGGACTGACACAGCCCTCTAACACCCTGCCATTGTTTAAAATGATTATCAAGAACACCTCTTTCAAGCATGCCAAAGCCGGGGAAGTCGGCCGTACCCAAGCACGGGTCACTTGCACTCACACTGGTCAAACGAGCTGGACTTTACTTATGAAACACAGTCGGGTTGGCCAGTGTGACTGTGCCCTAAATCATGAAGGAAGCAGAGATGGACCCATGTTTCAGCTTAAGAACAAGTCCATTGATTGATGACTCTCAGCAGGATGCACCTTTCTCATACGGCCTCAGATTATCTATCTGAGGAGGATATTTTAACACATATATATAAACATGTTTAAAACTTGGCTGCATTCCTGAGGACGTCTTCTGTGTTTGAACAGCTGTTGTAAACTGGATTTCTCTTGAGAAGCTCAGCTGAAGGTCTCCATTTTACAGGGTCACTCTGTAAGCTGGAACACTGGGAACTTAGAGACACATTCACCACTCCACCAATTAGAAACGTTCAGCGTGCAGGCCATGTCTCCAAAGTCCCTGCACATCTGATGGTTGAAATGTCCCCAGTTCTGGTCCCCTGGTTGAAACGCTGCTATGGTTGAATGTGCAGATTTTACAGTCTACCAAACGTAAGAAGTGGACAAAGATTTCATCTGCCATCCTGCAGGTATTGTGTTCTTTTTGCCGTCCAAGCGAGGACAGGCAGACACTGTGGCGTCACATGCAAAAGGTCAACAGTTGCCTGCTTCCTTGTTTGAGCATGGTTGTTTACATCTCTGACAGACTGTGACTTCACATGAACTGTGTTTAGGACAAACTCTTCATCCCAGTTCAGTTCAGCTGTTCAGCACACAGCGAATAAGCTGGACTTTAGGGTCAGGTGTACTTGGGTGTATGAAGTAACACTACAGTTACATACTGCACTTTCTCGGTGAAGACAGACGACTGTAACTCAATACAAGACTTTTTTATGCTTGTGTATTTGCCATTATACTCACGCCATCCCTAAACCTGTTAACACACTAAAACACACACACGCATGCCAACACACACACACACACACACCGAATACATGTTCTGTATGCCAACCTGCATTTTCTGACTGGTTTTCATCTCGCTCTTGTGTTTGTTTGTGTGTTTATGTGACTGTATGTGTGTGTGTGTGTGTGTGTGTGTGTGTGTGTGTGTGTAATTTTAAGTCCTGAGAAGCTCACTCCAGCCCGTCCAGAGCAGGGCGTGGACTAACTGGAACAAAGTGCGCAACTTTACAACTTTTTATCTGAGACCGTTGTAAAATATTCACACCTTTTTTATCGCACTGCAACCGGAGCCTGTGTGACGTGTCCCAGATCAGCTTTGAAGTCTGGATGGAAGATTTACCATTGACCTCAGATTACAGCACGCACGTCGACTGGCAGCAGTGGAGACAGCTCCAGCGAGGTGTTGCCTTGTTGGCCATAAACTTTGATCAGCTCTGAGTTGCGTCTCTGATGTCGACACCTTACACTGACAAGAAAACTGAATGATAAGTAGCCCGATTAGAAAATTAGAAAATAAGTTATTCCATAATTTGTAAGAAAACAATTCCTACATTCTTCTTCAGAATTATATCTCTAACTTTAGAATTAATATTTTCACCACCAACTTTTTGTCCAATGATTTACTTTCAATCTTAAAACTGTGAATTTTACCCAAGTTTTCTGCATCATTTTAGTGTTTTAACATTTAATCTACATTTTTTTCCATTCAATGTCTCATATCAAAAGTGACACTTATGACCGAGCTTTAATGATTTGTTTGAAAATTATGACATCATACATCCGTTTCAACCAAAAATTAACTTTTATTTCAGATCTAAGTAGTAATTTATGGATAGAATTTTTCCTCAAAATTAGGTCTGTTTTTCTCAGAGTCTGATGTTTCATGATTTGAAGAGACTGTGAGGACTTTCTGTTGAGATCCTGAAAAAGTGTAATAGATAGAGAAATGCCTGATCAAAATCCCCAACTTAAAATGATATAATCAGCATAAAATAGTTTATTTCTAAATGCTATTTCTCAGCTTCCTGATTGAGATGGACTGTATCAGATTGGTCAAGTTGAAGTTTAAGTCTCTATGACAAAACCACGCTGGCTGTCGAAGTTCAGCTGTGAGAAGAGAGATCTGTGTTTTCCTCTGCTGAAAATGATTTCTGTGATTTATTTTGTAGAAACAGTGGAAACAGACTGTCTGACAGAAAAGGGACAGAAGGGCAGAAGAAGCTAAACAGGAGAGTGATAGAGCACAGACTAAAGGCTAAAACATGAGCTATAGTCTAAAACACTGGATCAAGGCCAAAACAAAGTACAGGCCCAAACACGAGCAAAGCTGCTCGTGATAATGTTCATTCCTGTCCACATGCAGCAGTTATTCTACAGTGATCTGTTCAAATCTGAGAGTCTATCAAAAAAGGAAGAGCCAGGTTACATTTACTGTTAGGTGAGGTTGGAGTTGGTAGATGAGCACTGGCAGGACATAACCAGGATTCTGTAACGCTACATGTTACAGGCACATCTCAGAGCACCAGGCTGTGAGTAGCACTAAACATAACTGGTTACTTCACTACACTACAAACTGAACCACTACCAACATTTCAAACAACAGCGCTCTCTAACTGTTAATACATACATTACCTCATTGCGTTGTATCTGAGAAAAGTTACCTTTAACAAGCAAAAGTAGTATTAAAAAGAAATATCTGATCTTAATTTGTTTTCTAGAAGAAATACTGTCAAGACTCATGCCATCAAGATAGTCTACATGAGTCCTCCGGCCAAAGGAGGCGCTGCAATACACTGCTAACAGATTCTCCTCACAGTCCCTTTAACTATGACTTTACACCTAATAAATTTAAAGCTTTGTATCAAACTTTTTTACCTTATTTCATGACTAAGTTTTTGTTGCATCTCATAGTTGACACTCGAAATCTCTCATTTTCTTTCTTTTTTTCTCATCATGCTCCCTTTTTCTCTCACTGACTTCACTGTTTACACCCTGACAATGACTTTTCTCTTCATAATAGTTTTCATTTTTATACTTATAACATATTTATACTCAATTAATGTTTATAATTTATACATCCCTCATCAGTATGATTTTTCATCACCTCTGATGTGACCTATTTTTCTGTCATCATGTTTTTTTTTCTTTTCTTCGTTATTCTGGCTGAAACAGGCTTCCATATCTCCCCCTGCTTAACCTGTCAATACAGGAAAGTTGACTCACTCTTTTCATGAATAACTTTGTTAATGGTCCATGCACATAACTCCAAATCACGCACAAACATGACCACGCTCACATTAAGGCTTTTGTCTGGAGGTATGAGTGTTTGTGAGTGTGTGTGTGTATGTATGTTTGCTTTCCTTTGTACCGTGCATTTAGCTGTTTCGGCCGTTTATCATGTTATTACAAAGATATGGAACAGCATGCAAGCCACACACACACATACACACACACACTTGAACACACTCACACACTATTCTGCTCACTGTTGGTCTTTTACATCCTCCTCATTGGCTCCTCCATCAACCACCGCCTTGAAAACACACACACATTAAGTGCACTCTTTGACAGCTTATCAGCACGTTTGCATTGGGCTTATCAGACTGACATTGTTAAACTACTTTACCCAGAATGCTGCGGGAGATAGGGGCACAATGGGAGGCTGGGGGTGCCCTCTGGGTTAATGAGAGACGGCTTTCACATCGCATAAGAGCAAACATGCCGCGAGCTGATTAGCCAGTGTGTATGTGTGTGTGTCCAGTGTGTGTGACTGCGTGTGCGTGAAGAGGTCAAGGTGTCAGGAAGGTGCGGTGGTTTTTATTGTGTTTTTTTAAGTTCAGGGTGGGGGGTCGATGGGGCAAAGATACCACTACTGAAGTGACTTACTTGTCTATAGGAGTGTGGAGACTGTGCAATACAAATGAATCAGTCAGTGTGTGTGTGTGTGTGTGTGTTAATATGTGCCTTTACTGGTTTGATCGAGTGCATATGTAAAAAAAAAAAAGTTGGAGCTATGGATTCAATCTGGGAAAATTGTTGCTTCTAAAACTATATGTGGATGTGTATGTGTGAGTGTGTGTATATGTGTGTGTGTGTGTGTGTGTGTGTGTATGTGTGTGTGTTCACGGGGATTCAATCCAGAGAAAGTCCTCCATTTAGATATAGCTGGGGCCTGTCACTGAGCTGAATGAATGGCTGTCAGCTGTGGCAGGATGTGTGTATATGCAGATAGTTTGTGGGTTATATATGTGAGTGTGTGTGTGTGTGTGTCTTAGCATGTATTCAGGTTGCTCAGAGTGGAAGTAGGGAGATCAGAGCTCTTCACTTTCACCTCATCCATCGTTCATATGAGCCTCTCTGAGCTTGCCGCCCTGATCCATCTAGCTAAATATATTTGTGTGAGAGTGTGTGTGTGTGTGTGTGTGCATGTGTGTGTGGTTGCAGTATGCATGTAAAATTGTAGATGTCCATATAGCCATTCGGACTCAGTGGTGGTTGTGTAATGTATTTTTGGTAGCAGATGGTGGGTTTTCATAAATCATGGTTTCTCAGCGGCCGTGTGGAAATCATCTCCATGTTCTCCAACATTACAACACCAACAAACCTCCACTGTTCTCTCTGTCCTCATTTTATGACTTGTTTCCCTTTCTGGCACATTAGGCTGAAACCCCCAGTGATGTAGTCAGCAGTATTTCCACAGAGCTGAGTGTACGACAGATGTCAAGGGGACGTTTCAGCGCAGTTATGAAGCAGAACAGCTTTTCCGTGAGGCGTCAATAACGGCTGTCCTCAGAAAGACGGGCAAGTTTTTACACTTATGAAGGATTCTGGTTAAACCTTTCACAATCATATTTCATTACTTGCTGATAAGGCATCAACTTTCAGTTCAGTCCACAGCAGAGCAGATAGTGAGTCAGTCTGAAGCAGCTTACGTGTTCCTTCTCTTCAGGGTCAGAGTTTGGTTCACAATTCAACTGAGGATTGAGGCCAAGCCAAAAGGAAAAGGAAAAAGAAACACTTAAATATGAGCCATAACGCTATGAGATTAAAGCTGTAATGTTACAAAATAAAGCCAAAGTCTGAGGGGCTTAAATCTGTAATGAGAAGGGATAAAAATGATATTTGAAAGAAGAGTCTTGATGTTATACCATAAAATTTGTGACACTAATAGAATGAAATCGTAATGTAAAATAATACAAGTCATTATGTAATAAGATTAAAGTCATAATGTGATGAGCTCAATATGGTTATGTTACCAAAATAAAGTTTTTATGTTACCATGTTAAAATTTTTAATGCTACGGGATTAAAGGTGTCTGGTGACAAGATCAATGTAATAATGTTACCTTATTTAATAAAATTCATAATACTACAGGCTCAAAGTCTTGATGAGATCAGATAAAAGTTATCACATTATTAAAATCAAGTTTTAATGTACAGACATAAACGTTGGAATGAGATCAGCCAAGTGTCATTTTGGGTAAAATAAAGTATTAATGTTTCGTTATAAAAGTTACAATGCTAGGAGATTAAAGGTGGAGTCTGCAGGATTTTCCTAAAAAATAAAATGTTAACTTTTACATGAATAATCCTGCTCAATCTTCTTCTATGGACCTCTATAAATGTGTGTGAGTGTCTGTGTCTGCCTCACCCAGTCCTCTGCCTGTATGTTGATGTTTTGGTTGTATCAAGATGTTTCTGGACAAAGAGTAGGTTTAATGACCAGCCAATCACAGCGCCTCCAGCACACAAGTATACATTAAAAGACTTTGTGTGTTGATGATAGAAAGTGGGAGAGGTTATCCCCAGCGGCCACGATAGCACAGAGAAAGAATGATACAGTATTTGTAGGATATCTCATTTGCCAGCAGGAAGTCAGGTGTACGGCTCTTGAGTTTCTCTCACATGATGCTGCAAGTGCTCGCTGGGCTGTTTTTTTCAGTCTATGCCGTGTTCATGAAGCTACGACTGTTAGCCACACTATTGGCTATGATAAGAGGCAGTGAGCATGCGCTGAAGCTGGCACTGAGCCATGGAGGAGGAGCCTAGTTTGGATGTTGTGTGTACAAACAACAAAATGAAGCGTAATGAAAATATGTGCAGACAATGCCTTTGAAGATGAGGGTCTAAAGAATAAAGTCGTAGCATCACGAAACAAAGTTGCAATTAAAGTGTAGTGGTTAGGGCTGCTGCCTCAAAGCAAGAGGGTCACTACTTTCAATCCCAGACAAGGTGTGCCTTTCTGTGTGGAGTTTGTTCTCCCGTGCATGTGTGGGTTCTCATTGGATCACGAACAGTTTCGGCCAATACTCATGGCTGCAATATTAGTATTATATCAGAAGTGAAAAGGTTGTACCAGGATAACCCTTATTAAAGATGTAAGCTCAACACGAATATAGATGTCATGTTTTAAGATCAAAGTCGTAATATAAGGGATACATTTTTAATATTATGTAAACAAAACAAAAAAAGCAGCACTTTTTCTTGGTCAGATAATTCTTCTTACTCATATCCAGGAAGCGTCAAAAAAGATATGTTTTGTGATGTCAGCAGGGGGCGCAAAAATCAACACAATCATCAAGCTCCAAACAGGAGCTTGATGATTATCTTAATGGTACATTGAATGAACTGAAAATATATTTTTGGACCTATACAAATCAAACTGAGTGGCTCTTTTAATTACGAGGTGAAAGTGAAGATCTACATCAAAGTCGGTGTAGTTTAAAAGCCACGTACATCTAATACCAAGAATTGTGATGAGAGACCACATGGCAACAAAATGGGTAAAAGAATGAGGTCAAGATGAGTGATAAAGAGGGTGATGAAGAGGAAGAGAGTGGGTGGAGAGGAAGAGAGGAGTGTTTTATAGCATGCATGCTCTCACAGGGTCATCTGGGGTCAAACTCATGCCATAACTTCTTAATCCTGCAGATTTTTACACTAAACTACCGGAAAAACCTGACATGAGGGTCTTCACTGCCTGCAGTATGTCTTATCCCTCCCCCTCTCTCTCTCTCTCACACACACACATCAACAGATGAGACATCACTCAGTGCAGTCCTGTGGTTATCACTGATACTGATATTTGATTTTTGGAATAGTGAAGGAGTGTCGTCTGGCTCGGGGCGAACTTCTCAGTCGGTCAGAGGAGGTCAAACATTCTGTAAAGTCTTAGTGGACATGGCAACCGGAGACACTGTCCCCTCATCGCTGCAGTGGGAATGAGTGTGTGTGATATTTATGACGCGATCGAGATGCTGCCAGGAATTTATATGTGTGTGTGTGTCCGCCAAGTCGTTCCACTCTACCCTAGAGACAGACAGCAGGGAACAGATATGTACAGTTTATTTATATAAAACAACTGCTGCAACCGCACTGACACACACACCTCCTCACACACACACATGCGTCAACGGCCCTGTATGTTCTTTCCATCTTAATGTGTTGTCAGCTGCACGGCGGGTCATCAAAATACCTGTAATTGTACACCTGACTGCTTGTAATGTGTAATATAAATGAACGTGAAACCTGAAGAGCGGGACCGTGTTTGAGGATTTATCTCCTTCATGCTTGTTTCGCTGCTTTGAATGTGAATTGATGCAACATGCAGACAGTCAGGTTGTATTTCCGTGCATTTCATCAGTTTTTCTCCAACATGTTTCACAGTAAATGAGCGCTGCACTAAAACCTCACGGTAACTTTTTACACTGACAGTGAGAGGAGCTGTGAGGCGTTTGCTGAATACGGTGGTAAACAAGCGTTTTCTGAAAACGAACGTGTCAGGATATTAAAACATGAGCCTGCTGTGATGCATTGTGGGAAAATTGAATATGAAATAAAAGATTTACAACACTCTCAGTATCAGAAGTCCTGTTAGGGGGTTTTACTGATTTAAAAAAAAAACAGATCTAAATGATCACTGTTGTTTTTGTGTGACTGGAGGAAAACTTGACCATCAGCTAAAAAGTGATTATAGCTCTTTTACAACTCTGTCCTGTTCTTTGAAGAGAACATTTCAAGTTCAGACTCCAAGAAGTGTCAAATGTGTCCCTCAAGCTAGGGCTGGACAATTAATCGCAAACTAGTTAAACTCCCAATATGACCTGCTGTAATTTTCTAATCACAGACAGAGCAATATTTCTATAACCTGAAATGTGTCAGAATAACAGATACACTTTTTGGCAGTAGATGTTTTATGCTCTACACCAGTGTCAGCCAACCCTGCTCAACCAAAGAGACAAACTTTTGAGATTACTTTTTGAAATTGAAAACTAAATTGCAAGAGAAACAATCCTGGTGGCGAACAGTAGCAAAACAGCAGGAAGAAGCAATAAAGATATGTTTAAGGATGAGTGAAATATCTCTGTGGTGGATGAATGGAACTGTCTGTCTAGTGCAGGGATGTCCAAACTAAGGCCCGAGGGCCAATTGTGGCCAGCCATTTCATTTCATGCGGCCCCCAGCTTTCATCTTACTATGTATCAATTTGTCACTCAAAATAATCATGTTTTAATTGGATACAGTTAGTTTCTGTACAGTACCTGAAAAAAACACCTTAATATATCTGGTAGCATCTCACAAAGATTTAGACTGTGCATAAACTACTCTAGAAAGCTAAAGCTCCATGTAATCTGCAAAAACTCAACAACTCTTGCAGCTGACATGATTAATTGCATTTTGTATACTGCAAAAAACGTGCTTTGTGAGTTGTTGAAAATAAAAAAAATAAAAAATTATAAAAAAGAAATTAACACATGAGAGGACACGACTGAATTAAAGTGATGAAATGGTCAAAAAAAGACAGAAGTTGATGCATAAAATGGTTCAGAATGCAGGATAAGAGATATTTGGGGTTAAAAATCTTTTTATGTTTGTCTCATAAACAAACGTGATACTGCCATGGAATATTATAACATACTTTTCCCAGGTTTGGTTTTATCTCATAAGTCTGCAATTATAGCACAAGAATGTTTGACTACACTAAGTGACTGTTTTTGATTTTTTTTTCTGAAATAATTTTGAAGAAGTAGTTTTCAAATAGAGCACTCAGTCACTTTTGTTGTTAATAGATGTCAGTAAGAGCTGTCGGCCCCTGGTCACTTTCACAGAACCGGTATATAAAACGACCCTTTTGAAAAAAAAAAAGTTTGGACACCCCTGGTCTAGTGTGTCAGGATAATGATGTAGGTGCTTTCTGAAAAATTCAACTTATGAAAATGACAAACAACTCAATCTGAAGTTGCCATTGATCCCCACTAAAAGTCATGTATGAAGAATTCTCCTCTCTAAATGGTTCACTGAGCTGCTCATCTCTACAATCCAAACTGAGCTCTGGATCACAAAGACTCAAAGCTCTGAGAAAAACTCTCAGGCCATAAGAAACAATATATAAAGGTTTGATGAAGCCCTTGTTACAGGAATAAAAGCTAAACAAATAACTGATTTATAGAAACATGATGTGTTAAATAACACATGGCTTTTTATTTTTCATCAACCCACAACAAACATGTACTGCAGATCTAAAAACAGATAACCTCTGCAATTATATCAAATCATAAGAAGAGCCTCTGTGGTACAAGTCTCATTTGAGCAGGACAACGTTACCATGGTAATAAATGGCAGAATATAACAAACAATTTTAAAAAATAATTGGTAACCATAGCAATCACTGAACCGAACGTATCTCCAATACAAATTTCTCATCTTGAAAGCTGAGATTGATTATGAAGGGCTGATTTATACGACAAAGATGAGTGTGTGTGTGTGTGTGAGAATGTGTGTGTGTGACAGCTTTCTCGTGTACACGTCTCAGCCTATACAGTCCCTAATGCTGCTTGGCTCAGTCTGTACGGGTGACGATTCATCAACTGACAGAAATCCAGAGAGATTAGGACGCCGTGCTGAGCGAGCGGAGCGTAGCACACACTCAAACACACAAAACACACACACAGAAATGTACAGTTCACAATCAATGGGAGAGTTAAGCTGCATATACATCACGCAGCACAAATCAGGACAGGCGGGGGAATCCTGCTTGTATTTTACTCTTTGGTTATCAACATTGACTCAGCAAAGTGTGTGTGCATAGGTGTGTGTTTGTGCAGAAAAGTGTGTTTGCATGAGAGGAAAGAAGAAGGAGGTGGGGTTTATGTGCAGATGAGCTGAAATGTGTGAGTGTGAGACGAAGCTGTGCAGAGAATTTGTGGGTATGTTTTTATTGCGGTGAAAGCGCAGGAGAGGTGTGTAAAGAGAAGCTTCAGGTTTATTATCTGTGTGTGTGTGTGTGTGTGTGTGTGTGTGTGTGTGTGTGTGTGTGTGTGTGTGTGTGTGCCCCTGGCAGCTGTTTGCCCTGCCCAGAGTGGTCTTGGCAATGTTTCTTTACTGTAACTGCACCCACATGTTGGCACAGCCTGTCACAGCGAGGGCACTCTCCTCAGGTGCCAGGGGGTTTTTCTGTGTGTGTGCTTGTGCGCCTGTGTGTGTGTGTGTGTGATTGAGAGAGAGGGGGAGAGTTAATAAGTGACTCTGACCACAAACAAATTACTCCCCCCTCCAGAGGGAGATGCAGAAAAAAAATAATTACACGCAAGAACCAAAGATAGAAATAAGGTAGAACCAACTTTATCACCACGTTCACCAGCATGTGTGTGTGTGTGTGTGTGTGTGAGTGAGTTATTTTGTGCACCCACAACTCCAAATTACTCAACTCTCAAGCAAAGGTATTAAAAAAACCTTTTAGCGGCTTGCAATAAATGACCCAAATGAAAACAATTTCAACAGTTTGACACTACTTAAATTTGCAAGTGTTTTCTCTAATTTTATCAAAAGATGACATTTTTAATGAATATTGCAGTCTCCAAATTATATTCTCCCCTTTCATGACAAGCATTCCTCATGATTGATAGACTCCAGGTCACTAATATCTAATATCTAATATCTAATCTCACCACAGATTTTCTGTGCAGTTCATGTCAAGTGCCTTGAGATGGTTGCTCTGAAATATTCCTGGACTTCTTCTGGGATCAAGTCTTGGTAGATTCAAAGATGTAGTTTAAAGCTTTTCCCTATCTGACCTGTCAGATAGGGAAAAGACCTGACACCCAGTCCAACAACACCCAAGCTTCCACACACAGGACACGACATTACCTTAAAAGATTTCCTGATACTTCATTGAATCCAAAGCAGCCCCAGAGCATCACTGAGGCACCGCCATGCTTCACTGTCAGCAGGCTGCTCTTTTCAACATCCAGAAATATGGCTGATTCAGAGGCCAGAGCAAAAGTTTGTTAATGAAAACAGAAACTTCACAGGCCTATTTTTCTGGTTTTGATCTATTGGCACCGACTTTTGTGGTGTAAATCTTGGAGCTCGAACATGGAGACTTTCAGCTTTTCATACCTCTTCTAATGTGACTCTTGCTACGTTAAGGGGCCGTTTGCACAACAACTGTATTAAGGTGACACACAAGGGTATTGTTCGGTCTTGGCCACTTGTTTTTGTGGAAACAGCGTTTTAGCTGCCTTTAAACAGAAGCTTCTGAACACATCCTCCAAGGTGGAATTTTTTTGGAAACGCATTGGCATGATTTTCAGTGGAAATGCTGATGTCACACAGCAGTGGACTACGTTGTAGTGGTTGCTTGAATCAGCTGAATCAGCTGACTGCCTTTCAACAAAATGTACATCTTTTGCTCCACTTTAGCAATCAGTGAAGAAACATCTAGGCCCTGTTTACACAACAACACTTCACAGCATTTCACCCTAAAATGCAAAAAACGCACTGAAAAAAAATTGCATTTGCATTGAAACGCTGAAGGACTGTAAATGCTGTAGTATGCATGTCAGGCCTGTAGATGGCGATATAACTGTAGGAGCCGTATACATGACATGGCTTGGAGGAGGAAGAAGAGCCGAGCTGATCATCTGGAGTTTGTACTAAAAACTTTTTCTCTGATTGCAAAAACAGTACAATAAATGCACATTTTGTTGAAAGGCAGTCAGTAGATTCAGCTGCAGAATTAAACAGTGTGTAGTTGTTGTTGGTGTTGTTGTTTTCTGATTTACGCTTGGCACAGTGGGGGTTTAATGCTCACGTGCAAGGCTGAGTGCAACGTCATTGTTTTCACTAAATTGCTGACTTGTCACTTACACAAAAACAGTGGAAATGGTATTTCAGAGAAATTCCACTCTGGAGGGCATTTTCAAAAGCTTGTGTTTTAGGTCCCTGAAACGCTGTTTGCGTGTAAATGGGAGGCTGAAACACAACAATACTTTTGCTTTTCACCCTAAAACTATTCACGTGCAAATGGCCCCTTTATATTGTTGCATTTACAGATGAAATGTTGTGAAACATGGTTGTGTAAATGGTACCTAAGTATTCGACAGTTACTTAAAGGTTTTTGATGAGCTGCTTCCTCAGGAACCTGACAGCAGTGGTTGAAAGCTCTTTGATAGCTCCTGACACCACTTTCATATACGTCCAGGTAATATAGCTAATTGTATGTCTATGAACAATCAGTGTCTTTGATATCACTGTGCTCCCATTTCCTTTTTTGTACAAGGCAGTCATCTTGATACGTCACTTTTTTAACCATTGCATATTTCTGACATTTAGCCAAACATCACCATCAAGAAACTTTTATTTGGTGTGTTACATCTCAACAAACCTGACGCTCTTAATCTGTCACATCAGGTGAACTAGAGACAACATCAGTTTTAATAGTGAGACTGCAACAGTCATTAAAAGGTTGTTTTTGGTTGACATTGGTGAAAGCACTTGTGAATCTGAGTTGTGAAAAGCTAAAGTTTTAAAATTTTGCAACTAAATCTAGTGGAGATTGAATAATTTTGAGTGTGTTAAGGTAAGTGTTTGTGTGTTAGCATGCGCGGTGTATAGCAGTTAGAATCTTCTGTTTGATTCATGGCACATTTTTGTGGCTCAAAGAAAACTTTTTATCTCCTATCGTCGCTTCATCTTCCTCTGAGCGTTGTGTTTCAGTGTGTGTTTGCATGTGTATCTGTTCAACTAAGTATGCATGTGTGTGTGTCTTTTACTCACACACATCAGAGGCCTCAGTCATGTGCTTTGTCTCTCAGGGTGTGTGTGTGTGTGTGTGTGCCTTTGCGTGCTGATGGCTCTTCACTCTTTCATCTCATCAAGCGTTCATCACTCCGTCCTTCATCAATCACACCATCCAGCAGATCACTCATCAACTGAGGGTCCTGCTTTTAAATGATAAGATCTCTGCGTAGACACACACACGCATACACACACACACACACACACACATCCAAGGACACACACACATGACGTGGAATGTGATCATAGTGAGTTTTAAGATATTCTTGCTAACATAGTGGGAGGCCTCCTGTGTAGCACCTCCACATTATTCCCCCTCTTCATAACACACACACATGCACACACACCTTCTAGCTCACCATCGGTCGCCTGCACATACACACACATACACATAGTTTCCATGGTGACGGATAGGCAGCCATGCAGAATGAGTGCACAGTCCCTTGGGACATCTCCTTTGTCCATCTCTCCATCGCTCTCCTTTAGTGATGACAAGACGTCTCCTCTCTGTCTCTCCTTCCCCTCGGCCTCCTCTCGTTACCCAGAATGCATGTGTTTCAATTCATAAGCTTAATTTCATCCACCTCGTCCACAGCGTTGCAGCACAAGCAGCCTTTGTTCCACAGCTCTTTCCTCCAGATTTGCCCGCTGTATCGCTCTAAACTCTGTTTCAACAAACACAACTGAGACTTTAATCCCAGTTGAGCTGGCTCGTCCTGTAACCTCGCCGGTGTTGCAATAAGCGCTGCTGCGTGCAGTTTGAGTGGCAGCTCCTCATTATGACAGAGTCAGAGTGGTATGGATGGAAGGGGGGAGGGAGGGAGGCAGGGAGGGAGGTATCTAGCCGATGGGTTTGTTCTGCCAGAGGTTGTGAAAACTCTCAGGTTGTGATTAATGCTGAAGACGATCCCTTCATTTCCCGTGAGTCACCAGCAGTCAGCATGTTGAGGCTTTGCTGGATAGAGGAGGTGTCCGCGGTAACACCAACCTCAACAAGAAGTGAATTACCTGGTTTTGCCTTTGGGGAGGGATTGGTAGAAAGTATGGAAGTGGTCCAGGAGATAATCAAGCGGAGTGTTAAAGAAGTGCACACAACTGCAGTTCCTCAAGTGTCCACTTAACCCCTCCATGATGGTTGTCAAGAATGTGCGACACACCTGATTTGCAGCATAAGTTCTTGATGCAGCTGAGACGACCTTTGTTTCCAATTAACGCCTGGTGATTTTTATCTTACGTACACCATGGATCGTATCAAATTCACTGTCACAATATATTAATAAGAGGGTATACTCATTTTATCTTCATATATTGTGATTTACTTATATATATTGAATATGCTTGAAAAACATATTTTTTAAAATAAATGTACATCAAATCAAGCAGTAAGGGAGTTAAGGCAGGCAGCAAAAAACATAACCTTAATTCGAGCCAATGTTAAAACTCTGTTTTTATGACCTTAGCTAAAGGGACTGTGAAGATTTTTTTTATCTAGATAAATGCCTGATGCTAATCCAGAATTTGACATAAGACTATCAGCACTGAAATAGGTTGTTCCTGATAGCCAATTCATGGCTTCCTGATCCAGACTGGGCAGGTCATGCTACACCATGATGATTTACTGCACGCCCAAGTCTCAACAACAACACCATGCTGGCTGACAAAGTTAAGCCACAACAAAGGTATCTGTGGTTTTTCTTTGCTGAAAACAATTTCTGTGATTTATTTAGTAATAATAGTGGAAACAGGAACTGGAATTTCTAACAGAAAAGGGACAGAAGAGCAGAAGAAAGCTACATAAGAAAGTGATAGAGCACAGGCTAAAGGCTGAAACAGGAGCTAGAGGCTAAAACACAAGCCAGAGGCTAAGGCATGGGCTCAAAGCTAAAAAGTGAGCTGAATGTTAAAACAGGGTTAAGCTATTTTTGAAAATGTTCATTCCAACCCACATTTGCAGTTTTACTGCAGTGGTCTCTTTAAACTTGAGAGCCTATCAATAAAGTTAAGAGCCAGGTTATGTTTGCTCTGCTTGGTGAAGTTGGAGTTGGTAGATGAGCACTGGTAGTACACTGGGCTGTGAGTATCGATAAATGTGGCTGGCTACTAATCTACGGAATAAACTAACAAAGTTTGCTTGTTATGTTTCAAACAACAGCGCTACGTAACTGTTGATGAATACATTACTTTGCCATGTTGTATCCAGATAGAATACAGCAGGCAAGAAAAATAGTGTTTAAAGATCTGATCGACTATCACTTCCACTTTCATAACAAAAACATCACAACAGTTCGCACAAGTCCTCAGGTCGAAGGGAGTCGTTGCAATCTACTTCATATGGATTCTCCTGACAGTTAACCCCCCCCCCTTTAATGTGTAGAACATAGAGTTGACAACATGAACTGTGTATGAACTACAGAGATGGAACTATTTCTTGATACATCTATTTTGACTTTACAGATCAAAAGGTTTTAAAGTTCTGCATAAATTTGCATAATTAAAGGTATGTTTATTTTGATGGGCTGAAGACGTGTTTAAGCTGGCAGGAAGTTTTATATTGGATAGAAAGTTAGTTTTTAGTAGCATTTCCAACATGGTGAAGGCATCATTTGGCTTCAGTAACCAATGGATGGTGTCACTCAGGTTGGGGTCAAGGTTAATATAGCTGATAGTGCAAACAAGTGAAAAGATTTTAAGAGGATCCCACACAACAAACTGTAAACCAGCAAGACCCAGATTTAAGGGTTTTCATTCTGG
The DNA here is from genome assembly GCA_008086565.1 of Thalassoma bifasciatum. NCBI lineage: Eukaryota > Metazoa > Chordata > Actinopteri > Labriformes > Labridae > Thalassoma > Thalassoma bifasciatum. Next base: position 266,360 of record RPOG01000389.1, read on the forward strand.
TCTAAAAATATGAGGCAATAGCTGATTTCTTTAACAGCATCGACCACTTAAAAAATTCCTTCCATTCCACCAGGGAGGATTTTTTTTCTAACTCAACAGTTAAGGAGATACTAAGATGATAAGTTGACCCAATCAGAGGCAGAGCTCAGTTCATTGACAGGCAGGTGTCCTGTTAGTGTGGAGGCTCAAAGCTCGCCCCTTTTCCAATATGGCCCCTGTCAACAATTTGCATCAAACTCTGATTCAGAAACAGACGGGTGACATCACAAAGATGACGTCCACTTATTATACAGACTATGGTTTTGCTCCAAGAATGGAAATCACATGACCTCAACCATTGGTGGTTTCACGAAGAACAACTTAACACCGTAGCACAAAAGTGCAGCAAGTGGACACAGGCCCTTACAGCTAAGAACAGTTGTAGAGGTTTCACCATCCACAAGTCTTGACAGGACTATATGTTTGTTTACCTTTTCTAAAAATGACTTGCTTAAGTGGAAGGGACAGAAACTGAAGTTCACATTCTCCATTCACATTCTCTGTATGCTGTGTGAAGCAGTGAAGAAGAGAGTGTCTGTTCACTGAAACAGAGCCACGAGGAACTGGTGAGACCATTAAACAGACAAGCCATGATTTACCCAATTAGTAGGACAAGCAGTTTGTTGTCTACTGGTTATAATTATTTCACTTTGGCAACATTCATGTAAATAACGCATCTTAAACGAGAGCCTAGTGTTGTTCTCTCCGCTCACTAAGCCTCCTCTCCTCTTTTTTCTAAGACTTCTGGCCAAAGCAACACAAGCTTTGTACACACTTAACCCAGCCGAGTGTGACTCACACCACAGCTCAACACAGGATATTTCATAACCAGGTGAGATCTCACATATATTTCTTTTTCACACCTCAGCAGGTTAAAGGTCATGGCATTGTTGTGTATTGTTACCAAACGTGCGGTGTGTTAGATACGAGTGTTTTTCTTCCTCGCTATGCAACGTTAATCAAAACAAACTGATCACAATGAAACAAGCCGTTTTATCTTTTCATTATTTCCACAATATAAACATCAGAAAAGCATAAAGCCATCTGTGACTCATGTTTATTTCATCAGTCATTCAATCAATAATTCATCAGTCAAGAAATCAATGGAGGCACCTCAGATCTTTACAAATGCACCACTACTTGGCAACATGTTTGGCAATCAAAGAAATGACCACATGTACAACTTTGAAGACAAAATGGAAAGAAATTCAACACGTGAGACTCATACGCCACCATAGATTCAAAATTATACATTTCATTATTTATCTCATTCTTCATCTGATTCAGGGAATAACCCAAGAGCACATGACTTATTCAGGACACTTTGTTTCCTGTCTGATGATTGTTGAAAGGATCTGAAAAGTCATCAGCTGAGTCGGTTAATTACTTCCAAATTGGACGATGTGATTTTCTTCAAAGCAAACGGACCAGAGAATAACAAAAGTGTCCCCCAAAGCTATACTTTTAGCGGACAACATGAATGTTTACACCCCATTTTACTACCCAGTACTCAATGTTTGCTTTATTTTTAGTGGGGCAAGAGACAGAATTGCATTGTTGCTTCAGCCCCACGAAACTCTTCTTAAAATCCTTCCTGTTTCCAATCATACGTCCCCTATCACATGATGTCCTGTCCTTATAAAAGCTCTGCTTGTTCTGCTTTCTGTATCTTAATTATGTCTGAGCCTGGATCCAGTTTACTGAAGGTCGGTTAGAGTTCATCCTACAGCTGTTTTCAGAAGTACAATGTGGTTTTTGATTCTGCGCCTCCATGTGAGGAACGGGATCCAGATCACACAGTCCTCAACTTCCCATAAAAACTGACAAAGTAACCCTCAGAACTACAACACATTTCTGATTTACCTTATAGCCTGACATATCTGTTTCTGCGAGGGCAGAGCTGAGTCTCAGAGTTACCCTCTGTGCTCAGCAGTGGGGGACATGGAGCATATATTGAGCCCTTGCCCAAAAGCTCTGAAATATGGATGGCCAGATGGCAAGTGGCACCACAACTTGGCGCTGACGCTCAGCAAGATGTAAACATCTCTACATGTCTCACAATCCATACAAAGCTCATGTTAGTCACATACTATAAACCCACTGATGTAATTTACCCCAAATCCTGTTTTGGGGTTCCTACTTTTATTCAAGTGAGCAGGTTAGGGTTTTAATTTCTATTTAAAAATTCAAAAATGAGTCACTTTAAAACACCCGAGCTATAATGCTCCAATGCCCAAAGGTGCTCAGACCCAGATGGCATATCAGCTGGACTAGCACCAAAGGTTAGAGGTGCTAGCTCTGCAAACTGACCCAAGTCTATGAAACATTTTACTGCAGATCTTAGACATGATGAATTAATTGAGCCTTGTTTGACTGTTTTGGGAGTGTTTTCTCAAATTCAGACTGCTCAGCTAAACATTCTGTTGTTCCAAATGATTAGTAAAGTAACAGTCAGATTAGCTTTGCTCAAGTGGATAAGTCATAAAGTTTTTGCTTATTACTTTCTAGAAAGATTGTGATTCTAAAACAGGTCACCCTCAAAATTTCTAGACCATATGGTCACTTGAGGAACTGCACTTTGTATGCACTCCAGCATTTGCTTGTTTGTTTTTTTTCAACTCTGGAAGTTCCTGTTTGGTGTGCATGAATCCACAGAGTGAGGCATGGAACTTTTAGATTGGCCTAAATGAGATGCGTTCCGTGCTAGCTCCATCGCATGTCAACTGTGTGTTCTATAATCCCCCAAGTTACATCAGCTTTGGGTAAAATAGGTAGCAGGGCAGCCAGATAGGTGAAGTTGAAAAACCAAGGAGTTCCCACACTTCTGACCTCTCTCCAGTCATGTTAAGGCCGGGTTTTGTTTTCTGCATTTGTGGCTTTGTGCTTTTTTTTCACTGAGCATAGCATCCATTGGAATCCATTTCCAAACTACATGGGTTGGTGTATCACAAACAAATATCTACCAGAGCACTTAACTGGGGTAGAAGAACTTTTCATTGGTTTTCACCATTTCCAATATTATTTTGCTTGTCATGTCACTGTTTAGACACTCGGAGCTCCCATACATCCACTATGTTGTCTGCACATCTCCATCTGGAGGTCACATATTTTTTGAAAGTGTGGGATGCAGAAGGGGGCAAGGCTGCGACAATGATGTCATTCATCTACATTGAGGGACAAGTACCTCACGGAAGCATCTAGCATAAACTATAAAATCTCAAACCTGTTGATTCCTGGCTACACTCACAATGCTGGTTTGTTGTTTTCATCAAGCTAAATAAGATCTAGTGCCAACATGGTTTGTTTTTAAGTCATGGTCACACTAGCCATTTGAACCGCGCTTAACTCAAGCACAATTGGCCCTCGCAGCCCCACTCCTTTGCTGAACAGTACAGCTTGTGGTCATACTACTCCAATATGAACCAGACTTAAGCATGATTGCCGACACACGCAAGGCCTGCCTTCATCATCATGAAGTTTCTGATTACATCATATGGCGAGAGAACATGGCCACCTCTTTAGTCGCTTGTACATGAAATGTACCGTGCCAAAGCACATCTCTGTAAAGCTGTCAAAGCAGAGAAGTGTGTTGTGCCTGAGCACAGGCCAGTTGTGGTCACACTGTCCAAAAGAGCTGGGCCTGAGGGTTGAAGCAAGCTTGAGCACAGTATGGATGGCCAGTGTGACTGCGTAGTTTTGGTTTGAGTGTAGGACTTACTGTCCTGCTTGAGCTGCTCTGTGCAAACTGTTGCATTGCTGCAGAAGGCATGGACCTGCCAGAGCTGAGACACAGCTGGAACGCAACAAAGCAAAGCCGGAGTGGGTGAATGTTTTGATTTAGATTGAAACCTGTCTGATTTTAAGCCAGGAGATGACAAAGTTGTGACCCATTTTTGGCTGTTAAAGTCTGACTGACTTAAACTGACTGTTGAAGTGAAGCCTCTTTTTGGAGCTGGACTGCTCCAAAAATGTTGCAACCTTCATCGAAGATTGTCGCTGAGGTTGCAAAGGGAAAGAGGTCACTAGAAGTAGAGTCTGTGAGGTATAATCCAGTGGTATGATGTCATCTCCAACCTGCTTGCTTGCACTGATGGGAGGTGACAGGAGAGGAGCGGAGGGTTAGATAGCGTAACAGATACTGAAGATTTGATGGCTGGACACGTCTTCCTTCTCCATGTGTGAACTCGAGAAGAGAGCGCATAAAACTACCTCATCTGGGAATTTCGTCATGTGCTGTCTGCCATTAATTGTGGAAAAATCGTAACACAGCCTGAACCCTCGCTGTCAACCTTATTAGTTGCACACAGAATTTCGGTTAGAGCCATTTGAGGCGATGTGGTAACTGGAGTGAGGGTTTTAACAGACTACGGGGAGATGTTGAAAATGTGATTACAGATGGGAGATGTTGGATGTAATCAGGGGAAATGTTAAGAAAACATCATCTGGTTCTTGCCTGTGCAGCTCCACCACTGAATGACTGTTCACCCACGCCACAGGATGCCTAATAAATAAGACTACAACTCTGCACTTCACTTTTATTGTGCGTCAGAGTGTGTATCTGTGTGTACGCATCAGTGCGTGTGTGTGACCTCCCCCCGTCCTTAAGCACGTGAAACATTTTGCTCTGCTGTTTTTACAAGCCGGGTGTTAAGCTGTCCATCAAATGCCAGGAAAATACCCAGGATCCATTTTCCCCCCTATCACACACACACATTCACACACACATGCACCAATTCCCTGCGGAAACCACAGTCACAGTAGCAGTAGTCACTCGTTTGCCAAGCTCTTAAACACGCTGAAACCAACCTCTCTGCTCTTTCAGGCCCTCTCTCTTTACATCTCTCCCTCACTTCCTGTCCCTCTCTTCCCATCATTCATCCCTCTCCCTAAATATCCTTTCTGCTTAGCTACAGGCCACGTTATACGTCCACACACTGCTGAGTATATGGCCTGTGATACTGCAGGCCTCATCTGGCCTCTCCACCTCAGATTGGCTTGTTGGGAGATATGCTTGTAAATGTAAAATACAGCTTGACACGGTGCGAGGCTCTCCTTTACTGCTGCTTTTTATGGTCAAAAGAGAGGGTGCAAAGGTTGTGTGTGCATTTAAGTGAGCGTATGCGTGTTTTATTACAGGTAAGGCCATAAATCACGCTGAAATTATCTTTATTAAATATTGAATATCACAGGAAGTATGAAGGTTACACCTGAATCATCACCACAAAATAACCGTGTGGCTGTAAATTAAACCTCATGTGAGGGGAGCGTTGCATCCAAGATTAACTGCGATGGCGCTATTTTGGTCATGTTGTTGTAAAGGAGATTCATTACTGCAGAGGTTGGCTGTATTTGTCTGGTGATAAACAGCAAAAACTGGTTCAAATAGCATCCAGAAAAAAAGTTGTTTGAGATTAAAACAGCAATTGGGGTACTTCGAGACAAGACTTTTTTCTTCTTTTTGACGAATGACAGAAAAGAGTTTGTTGTGCCTTAAGTGAGAAGTGAGAAGAGAGAGGCCACCCTACAAAGAGCCACCACAGAAACCACAGTTAGCCTGTTAACTTAGAGTAGATAGAACTTCTGCTTTTTTAGTCAACGGTTTGTTGGACCTCAAATGAATTTACTGAATCACCCTTGGAAGGAGAAAGCACTATGGACGAAGTAAGATGAAAAAAAATATTGTCAGCTCAAAGATGAATTTCAAAGCCATACCAAAGATTGACTCCTGTTTCAGTTTAAAGCGTGACCTGCTTCACTGGCGACTTTAAGCTGGATGCATCCCTGAGAAATCCACTCGAAAAGTTGTTACGTTTTCAGCTTTTATAAATAACAATTCAGAGAAATTCTGAACTTAGTTAATTCCAGTTTAATGCTTCATCAGCCGTGTAAACTCAATAAGTACTAACATACTCAGCTGATGGTCTCCAGTTTACAGGATCACTCCTTAAACTGTAACACCGGGGGGGCTGACAGGAACATTCATACTCATGTCCTCAAAGAAGACAAATTTAAAGGAGTTAGTTTCCATAATCCAGTCTGAACTGGAAAAGACTCAGTACTGTGACACAGTTAACGTCTGACAACAATGTTCCTGTCATCTTTGCTCTCAACAAAACTAAAGTAATGGGCATGTTTCCAGTCGCTGAATGCAAACACGTGCTGCTCAATCTTGCAACCTAGCCAGGGTTGCCATGTATTTATGAGGGCATTGGTAAAGACAAGCCCATTGGCCAAAAATCAAAAAAGATTTGTCTGTAGAGTCTCTTTAATTTCTTGATTCTGTGCCCGTCTTAATATTGTATGGTCCATTGCTCGACTAAGTTGAAAAACAGAAAAGTAAGAATGCAAAAACGAGGTAACTGACAAAAAAACATCCTCAGTCCTAATACCCTTTCACTCATTCAAACCCCGATCGCACCTGTGCAGCACTGTTGGCTGATTTCTCTTCTTTGGACAAAATTTACCGGAAATGTTCTTGTAATTTATGGTATCATATTTATAAATCTCCTAGATAAAGCATGCCGGGCTCAAATGGTTTTAATAGCTGTATAGCTAGAATTAGCAGCTTATTGGCTAGTACCATTTTAGAAAAGAACAACTCAGATTGTACAAAGACTGGTGAGGACATGTCTTATTGAAATACACTACCTGGCCAAAGAAAAAAGAGTTTCCACCTGACTTTAACCAAGCAAATAGGTACAAGCCTCTTATTGGATAATTACAGCATGAGTGATTATCTTTCAGCTAGAAACAAGTAATTTATCCCCAGCTGATGAAATGAGTATTTTCACATTTCTTTAACAACAATGGAGAAAGACACATCCTGTGGTTGTGAAAAAGATACTGTATTAGTCTGTTTAACTCAGGAGTATGTTTAATAGTTAAAGTAAGAGCATCTCCACATGCACAATACAAAGCTAACTCAGGGGATTGGGATTGAACAGCTGTGTAGCTTTAAGAAAACCACTTTTCAGTAAGGCTAACTAGAAAAAAGGCTTCAGTTTGTTAGGGAGCATAAAGATTTGACTCTGGAGAAATGGAAGAATGTCATGTGGTCTGATGAGTTCAGATTTACCCTGTTCCAGAGTGATGGGTGCATCAGGGTAAGAGGATAGGCAGGTGGAGTGATGCACCCATCATGCCTAGTGCCTACTGTACAAGCCTGTGGGGGCAGTGCTATGATTTTGGGTTGATTATCTAAGCTTTTCTAAATAATGAATGTGTGCTGTAATCAAAGCTAAAGGCGGTCCAATGAAATATTAGAGTCTGCAACCTTTTTTTTTGGCCAGGCAGGGTTTATCTTTACATCAGTTATAGCACAGAGTGTTTCCAGCCTGTCTGTAACAGGGAATGCTGGTTTTTATACGTCTTTGTGAGTAGATTTGTTTGGCAGTAAAAATGTATAGACCTTTTAATGTGGACATAGAAAGAGTGTTTTCCATCAGCAGTTTCAGAACTGATCTCAGCGCTGGTCTCAGCCTTTCAAAACTCAGTGAAACCCTGGGTATATCTATACATCCACATGCATCTGAGAGCGTATACCTGGGGAGAAAACACTGCAGAGAACCTTTGACAAATAAAAGGTGGGAGACAAAGAGGAGAGCTAAAAGGAGGAAAGGCATCACAGGGGCCGTGATGGAGAGAAAAACATCAATACTGTAGGCATTTAGAGGAAGTGAGAGCAGAGAGAGAGAGAGAAAGACAGAGCCATGGGAGAGAGGCAGGGAGCTCCGCTGAGAGAGAGAAGGAGGCTCGAGAATGGAGAGGGGAAGTCTAAATGAGATTATCTGAAAGAAGTCGAAGACAATGAGAGACGCATTCAGGGAAACGGACAAAGGGGGAGTGCAAGGCTTTCCACAAACCTCGTCAATACGGTGAATTCTGCCCAAACAGATCCTCAGCTTTTCTTTCAACGTAGACATAAAGATTTCTCCTCCTCATTTTTGTACGAACATCCAGTTATAAATGCTTTCTGCATCTACATGTAGTGATGACAGGCTGAGTCTTTGTTGGGATTAAGTTGAAGAAAGAAACACAAGGTCAAAAACAAAGCTTGAACAAGAACAATAGTCATATTTTTCTTATTACTGGCAAATACGCTTAGTGTTAGTCCATTGCTCAACACTTCCCAGCTTTCTAACCCCTGTAGCGCTCTAAGTCTTGCGCAACAAAGAGGTTTTTAATACTGTTAAATAAAAGGGAACAGATTTTAGATACAATTCTTTGTCTTATGTTCAGCTTTTTGGTTTCTTTTTGGGGCTGAATTATCATCAGGAATTGGGTGCACCTTGAATAATGTCACTTCCCCTGAGGCGTGTTTTGGCTTCAATGATGGGGAGTGGCTGTGTCATCCATCCCGGTGAAGCATATGTCCTTTTAATAATAGTGTTCGGCCTGAGTGTAGAGGAGCGTTAGCTGTGAAGTTTACAATCTGGCCCACAACTTATATTTAACATAACATTTGAGACTACGGTCGTATAATTTGGGGCTTAAGTTAGCGCCAACCAGGCGGCAGCTTGTATGGTCCGTGCATTAAGCTGGCCCTGATTGAAGAGGCTTAAAGAGGAGCCAATGAGCATGAAACTCAACACACCCAACGTTATTAGCTTACACGGTTGGTCTACAGGCACAGCAGCCTTTGAGAAAACTGTAAATTTGCAAAATTTTTCCAAAGGCATTGGACACCTCATCATGATGGACAGGAATTTAATCCAAACATGGTGTAAAGGCTTCAAAACAGATCTTAAAATGCCAAATTAAATGCTTACTCAATTATGAAAAATTCCAAAAACTGCACTCCTGTCAGAAAAGTGCATAAAACAAGACTAAATGTAAGCATTTCAATGAGCTGGACCAGTTAGTTTGTCTGTTTAACCACCTTAAAGTGCGTCTCTGAGGGGCTCGCCAATGAACGTGTGTGTGCTCACATGTCTATGAGTGTGTGCAGGGGTTTTTGCAGGGTCACGTCAACAGTCAGTGGCTGATATAATTGCACCTCATTAGCCGTACAGATTGGGACCTTTCACACCCTCTCCATTTTCCTCGCTCCGGACGACCCCATAGGACGGCTGCCACTCAAGAGAAAGTCATTAACCAATCACAGCGTGGCATTTGTCACCGAGGGAAAAATAATGATAATGGCAATCCTTAGGATCTCCCTGATAACTCGTTTATTTCATTTAAAAGCCAAATCACGGTGCTTCAATGCAGCCGAGGCCACAGCGGCGCTCAGAGCGGCGCGTCAGAGAAGGCAGAGCGCCGTGTCGCGTCTTCATTAACCATGCGAGAGGGAACCAAAGACTCTGCACGCAATTAATGCAACATCACAGCACTAACGTTTGTCTCTTGCCCCCATAGACACAATCACACACACACAAACACACGCACACACACACAGGCAGGCTACTCAGCACACACACACTCATACACACACATCTTGTGAGTGACACAGACACAACAGTGCTGCTCATTACTCCTGTGCAGGTCTGGTCTCCATGGTTGAGGTGATGTGATGGGGGCTGTGGGAGCACCTACACACACACACACACTCACACACACCTACACATACACAGCTTCACCTGCTATGGGGGATCAGGATGAGGGAAACCTCTGATTCACTGGCTTTTATCTCAGGCCCCCACTCTCTCTCTCCGTCTCTGTCTGTCTCTCTCTCTCACGCACACGCACACACACACACTGAGCAGAGTCACATCTTGATTAAGCGGCTTAGGTGGTCCCGGGGAAATACACTCATCCCTGTCTGTCTCTCTGCCTCCCCTCTCTGGCATGTTGTTATCTCGGGGGTCCAAATGTTTGGAGATATCTTCACACACACCTGATGGCAAACAGCCTCAGTCGTCTCCACAGCCCGTCCTTCTTCTGACAGACTCCTGCAGCCTCGGCCGGACACACGGCCTGTTTACAAAGGGTCAGACCCAACATGCTATTTAACACTGTTTGTCCAAAGGTATAAACAGGGAAAGGTAAAAAGGCTGGGAGCTTTTTATTTCCAAAATCCCTCTGTGGAAAATTGGATTTCTGACCGACTGAGGCAGTTCATTTGCATCCTGTGTTACGCTTAAACAGTCATAATACATTTATCAAATTTTATACTCCATTTACTGATGAATTTCCTTTTTTATCTTCCGTTTTGTTTCCTTCCTACCTCACAGTTGATTGTTTTTATCTTTTTCTTCTTGGATACTAAAGGCTTAAACTAGCTTAGCATTCACTTTTTAAGGATATGATTTAAATACAGTCTTATCTGAGCTGCTTAATGATTTCTTTCTTATTTAAATGTAACTGTGGAACATTAAGATAAGATGAACACCTCTGAGCTGCTGACATTTAATAAGTGTATGATGTAAGTCATGATCTGAACACCTATAAGGAACTATTTTTTTGTGTGTTAATTTCGTCTCCCATTGATGGAAACAGTATCTCTTTAAATGTTTAGCTCTTGATCTGGTGTAAGGGTAGATTTGTTTTAAGGATTAATTACTGTGATTTCCAGACTGTTAACCACTACTCCTTTTTATTACGCTTTGAACCCTGAAGCTTAAACAACAATGCGGCTAATTTATGGATTTTTTACATGCTACTGAGCGTCATGCCACCGATACATGTAGGCCCAGTTTACACGACAACTTTTCACAATGTTTCACTCACAAACACAAGAAACGCCGTAAAATAAATCTGCGTTTATATGAGATGATTAGGAACTGAAAATGCTGTAGTACCCATGTTAAGCCTGTAGTTGGCGATGTGACTGTAGGAGCCGTTTACACCATAGAATGTATAATCAGTGAACCCAACCACAGTCAGCGCTAACTAAAGCTTCCAGCAGATGCCCCGCCCCCTGGTGTCTGGCTGCAGTATAGGTCATAAACCCCGCCCCCCACCCATGCATTCTGGATATGAGTCGGGAAAACTTTAAAAAATCATTCCACCTCATAGAAATGTTTCTCAAATCCTTACGCTGCGTTGGTATGAAGATGTTATTTGACTGCATTGTGTTCAAGTCTTTTTTTTTTTAACAAGGAGTTGGTTTTCCATTAGTTATTGCAATGTTTCTCAACCTTGGGGTCAGGACTCCAAGTGGGGTCTCCTGGAGTCCAAAAGGGGTCCCCTGAATTGTCTAGTCATGGATTTTTAAAAAAAAAAAGTAGATTAAATACTTTCTTCAGTAACTAGTATTCTTTTTAAAATCAAAACACAACACAACACACTAAACACCTATTGTTTAGTATTTTAGTATTTTTAGTGTTTTATTTTTTAAGTATTTTAATGTTAAGTATTGTAGTATCCAAAACAACTTGTTTTCTACTTTTTTATCCTAGATTCAGTATTTTAGCATTTTAATCAGTAGAGTGAATTTACAGTGCAATACTTAACTTTGTACTGTATGTTTCTTATCTTTGTCCACAGTTGTTTACACTGTTTTTTGTTCTATGTGCCTTTGATTGTCCCTTGAGGATAAAAAAGGTTTTTTGAATTTGAAAGTTCACTTCAGAGAAAGTCTATATCCTGATCAAGAAAAATTGAATGGTCACTTTGTGCACTAATTCTAGCTACTAAGTATTTACAACACAGCATAAAAGCAGAGAAAAAAAATTTTTTGAAAAAAAAAAAAAAAGAAGGCTATGGGGTCCCCAGAAAGTTGTGATGTCAAAATGGGTTCACTGCCCAAAAAGGCTGGGGAACACTGAGTTATTGAACATAAAAAAGCAAGTTATAAGTTCCTTTTTATGATGGTTGACAGCTTCGTGAGTAGTTTTTATCAGGGATATAGGAAACTCCAAGAAAAAGAGCCTCAAAGAGATTACACCTTCAAAAGGAGAAGAAATAAATACTTTTATTTATTTTTTTATTTTCTACTTGGCTCCACCAGAAATTCTCGACTGCGCAGACGCTGGCTGCACAATGGCAGCTGTATGGGGGGTTTTCGGCTTCAAAATTGAACAACAGTGAGAGGCGGATCCACACTGTCCACTCTATACACAGTCTATAGTTTACTCAACAACAATTACAAGGCTGAAGTAGAGGTCAGCTGATAATCTGGCGTAATATTCAGTGCATATTTGCTGACTGCAGAAATGGTGCAATAGATGCACATTTTCTTAAAAACCAGTCACTAGTCAGCAACACATTCCTTAAAAGGTAGTCACCTATTTTTACTGATGTTTTTGTCCTGGTTCACTGTCATGCCACAACACTGAAAACTTAACATGTCAATGGGAACAGGGTTAAGAATGATAATAATGCTGAAGTCTACGATAAAGGTAATGGTTTTGCTTTCCTTCAGTCAGGAGTTTAACGCAAACAGTGCCATTAGTTGTTAAATAAAACTTGTCTCATAAACACTTCTTAAAGAGCTGAAGCACCCAGTTAGGATGTGCATAATGTTGTCTTTCTTTTAATTAACAAGCTGTCACAACAGAAACTTTCATGTATTTGGTTAAACAGGATGCTTTATACATTAAATGTTTCTTCAAGGTTATTAATAAACCGCTTTAATACAAACTGTGATAAAATAACAGGTGTGCTCGCAAATAAGTACAGGAGCTGTAAGAACAGGTGGCCTCACAATGTAAAGACAAATCATAATAAAAGTGCCAGAACAGTGTGTTCACTTCCCTCCTCTCACCACAACTGAGCTTTTATTTTCTTTACCTGCATACTTATCAGGGACAACAAAATAATGTGGACTCTCACATTAAAGCCAAGAGCACATGATGAACCTGGGTAGATAAACACAGCTACACTCATGAAAGAGGAGTTCTTCGTCAGTTCAGATAATAAAAGCAGTCATAAATCAGATCATTTACACACATGCAGAAAGAGACGGGACAGGTTCAGTGGACACCTGACATTTGTGGAAGAGATAACTGCGTGTTTGTGAAGGGAGACGTCGTTGCCAGATTAAAGGTTTGTCAACTCCGCTCACACTTGGGAAGAAAATCTTCAGTAAATAGAAATGTCGGCCACTTTGATGTCATCTATTAGTGCAGGTCATGGACAGGATTAGTCACAGCGTCCAGTCTGGACCAGGGTCCTGCTGTAGCTTTAAACAAATACAACCACACGTCTCCTCATGAGAGTCTTTCAGTCAGTTAGAAACTCATCATCCAGGCTATGAGCTAAGTCATCATAAGATCAGACTAAACATAACTCAATCAACACACCTAGATAACGTGATAGCTATGAGACGGTGCTTATATTTCATTAATTGAGATCTAATATTTGTTGTTTGAGTGTTCCCTTTATTTTTTTGAGCAGTGTTTTATGAGCTTATTATTTGGGTTGATTATACTAAATGTGGTCAGGAGGGGTGTAACAAAATATTCAACTCATGATACGATACAAAATATGATATAGAGCTCAGGATACAACTTTGTTTACTATATCACAGAAAAGATTTACATTGCAAGAATTAAAGGTTTTTCCTCTGATGCTGGTATTTTCACTACTTTCTCAAAGAACTGATCCTTACATCTGACTAACTTAACTGGTATCTTTATCTTAAGAACTGGCAGTAGTAGTAGGATTTATATTTATTGTATTTGCAGAGACAGGTAGTTACTAGGGCTGAGCAATATGGACAAAATTTCATATCTCAATATTAATGCCAGATACCATGATATCGATGTGATACAGTATGACTCTGGGATTAGAGAAAACTAAGCATTTTTCAGAAAAATAAAAGTATCATAATATAACAGGATATGGAAAGTGGTGTTAAGTGATTAGATCTCACTGTCAGTCACCAACATGAACAGAAAGACACCAATAACCATGTGACTGTCTGAGCTTTACATGCAGGGTGAGCTGGGAAAATCTACATCTTTGATATCTTTGATACTGGGATATTAATATCTTGAATTTTCACATCTCGATACGAATACGATAGTGATGCATCTTTCAGCGCTAGAAGTTATGTACGTTTACTCTGTTACATTTACTTCAGTAACTTTTTAGACAAACTGTACTTGCCAGAGTAGTTTCAATTATACTTATTTTAATACGCTCTACTTTAATTTTTATCTACATACTGCTTGCTCAACCCATTTGTTTTAGTTTTATCTGAGACTTCCACCCTGGGCACAGTCACACAGCTTTTTTTTTTCATTCGTTTTTTATTTTATGTTGAAAAATTATTTTGCTTCCTAAAATTTTAATTCATACTTCATATTATGAAAAATTGTTTAGTAGTTATTAGGAAGCGCTGTACGGTTTGCTGTTTCAAAATCAATAGAAAACGAACATGACTCTGTTTCATCAATCCAGCATAACCACCAGTGACGTTTCACTCCATTTCACCAATCAAACGCAGCCAGGCAGTCACATGACCACACACACAAATTCTCTGCTGCTTCACAAATAAGAAACATGGCAGAAACAATGTGTTTGAAGTTTAACAGTCACTTCACTGAGGGATTCTTTGGGATCACGCAATTTGATTAGGAGACAAAACGGTCATTTTTAACAAACAGAAAAAAAGGTTAAAAGGTGTGATGATAGTTTCAGGTTAATCATGAAGAAGGAATAAATGAGACTGTGATGAAGAAAGCTCCTGGTACCACCTGCCTGAACACGCTGCTCATCACAAATCCTGATGACTGTTCATGTTGTGTGTTTTATAACAGCTGTGTGTACTTAATCAGACTCTTTAAATACACCATTAAGGATTCATGAAACATAACGTATAAGGAAATGTTGTTTTAGGTTCTCAGCATGTTTAAGTCTTAAAAAGGTTGATACACAAGAATGAACTCTGGGTATCCAGCTCTAAACGTGACTGTACAAAGTTACACACCTGACTGTGTGACAGTAAGTAAAGCGTGATGAGGACATTCCTGCACTGGACCTGGCAGGAACAAGACAGATGGGTGATTGACATGAGAACACACAAACACACACACACACACAAACACATCCTGCACGTATCCCATCCTCCACACACACACACACCTCTGATCTGCTTCAGTGGGCTCTGCTCAGCACGTAGTGACACTGCTATGTGCTTTTTATTTTTCTAGCTCCAGTACAGTTGACTCACGCCTCACTGCCCTGAGAGTGTGTGTGTGTGTGTGTGTGTGTTGGAAATGCTAACAGAGTTCACTCTGCTCGTATTCACAATAACTGATGATGTGGTGCGATCGGTGACTGTAGCCAAAACTATTGCTGACAGCTTTCAAAACGAGCTGGAGGAGGAGCTGCTCAATTTTTCAACCCACTGCCCGTTGAAAGCCTGAGCTGCTTGTCTAAACACACGAATGTACACACACACGTACACACGCCAGCGAGTGAATGTGCAGACTTAAGTACACAACGTACACACAGACACGGCCTCATAGCAAAATAAGGAACTGATAAAGAGGCAGCATGAAAAATAATCCACAGGACTTCATTCTCAATCTTTGTTCTCCTGGTTTGGTTCACACACGCAATCAATGCATGGAAACACACACACACACACACACACAGGGGCAGGTATATCATGCATTCTGGGCCTACAGTGCCAAGGCGTTCAATAATTGAAAACAGGGCTGAATAATCTGAGAGAATGACAGCCCTGAAAGATTATGTGAACTCAAACATTAACACAATTAAGTGTGTGAGCGCTGGAGTATGTCGCTGCATTAGACACTGTCTTAATAGTCCCCCAGCACAAAGACAGAGGAATGTGAGTGAGTGTGTGTGTGTGTGTAAGAGAGAGAGATAGAGGAGTGCATGCATGACAACCCATATCACCATGGCGTGATGAAGAAAGACCAGAAGCAGAGCATTGACTGGGTTCAAAATGTTGCAAAACAAAGAAATATGCTGCCGTTTCAGCGTAAAATCAACTTGATTACAAAACCAAGCAGACTCCTCCTGAACTCTGTGAGGAGAAAAACACCCTGATGACAAACAGTGTTATTTTTTATAGCCGTGATCCGGTTGTTAAAGACAGATGCTTTATCAGACACCGAGCAAATGATTCAATTGTCTCGCGGTGATTCCGCGCCTTAGCAACAGCCGCCGGGGTCGGTGTGGCGGCGGCCCAGGCCTGATTTATCAGGCAGGCTACACTCAGGTGCTGTTTTGTTAACAGGATTGCAGCCATTTATAACTGTGTTTCATTACTGTACTAAGAGCCGATAAGATGATCACTCACACACACACACACACATGTGCACACACAGAGGCGCTAATTCAATCCGCTGACAGGGAAACACGGCAAACAACATCCATTATGGCCTCAGAGCTAATTGGTAATGGGGAGGGGGGGCAAGCGGAGGTGGAGGTGGAGGAGTGGGTAGAGGGGGTGGGGGGAGGAGGCACGGGTTTGGTGGGGGATTTGTACAATGAGGTGCATCTTTTCAAACATTTCCTCTTTGTTTCTGCTGCCATTGTTTGCAATTATTCATCTCATCTGAATTTCCATTTTACAAGCAAATAGTCTGAGTCGACCAAAGTCCCTGTGCAAGGCATCGAAACCAAGTAAACGGGTCTTCCTTAAACCACACACACAGACACACACACACACACACACACACACACACACACACACACACACACACACACACACACACACACACACACCAGCGCTATCACAGTGAGGACTCAGAAGTCACAATCACGGCTAAATGAAGGAACCGTCACTGGTGTGTTATTTTCACTTTGGGACTCTCTCATCACAGCGGAGTAAAGGATGCTGGGTGAGCATGTTTTCACATCAGGCATGAATACAGTGCCTAAAAAAGTAACTAAAAGACTGACTCATTACAAAACACAAGGAAATTATCTTTGATGGGCTATTTTTTATTTTGAGAATGCTTATTTCTTGTTTAATTGCTGTCACATAAACTGTATATAGAATGGACAATGTGGCTCTGCTTTTCACGATTGAACATTTTTGACACCAAAATACACATGCACATGTTTCAGAGCAACAGAATTTACAGTTCAGTTACACCCCGTCCAAGAAACATAAAACAGACAGTGACATATAACATAGGGAGGACAGGAGCGAGAGAACTGTTGGGTCACCAGTGTGCAGAGCGCCCCGTTTCTTTAGAAGGAAAAGAGTACAAAAGGAGGGAAGAGGGGAAAAAAAGCAAATACCAGACTAGGCCCCAGAGAGTGGGGTTGGGGCAGAGTTTGGGATTAGGACAAAAACACCTCAGCACATAAGCAACAAAATAAAGGTATTAGAGCCATTTTACTTTTATTGTTTGATTATTATTATTATCAATATTCTTGACAAAGTTAAGTTAAACTGGCCAAGCCACAGGGCGCTCCACCCATATAGGTAAAAAGGTGAGCAGGTGTGGGGCGCAGCTGATTAGACAGGGGAGAGTCATATTGTTTTTAGACTGCTTACTCTCCACATGTTAAGACCTTTTATTTTGCGGAAAAGTTTTGAGTTTTGTAAGAATGAAAGCCACCATTAAATGAATTATGAATTGGAATGCTTGGACTGTATAACTGGAGCACGTCAGGACCGCAGGTCTCCCCTGAAAGAAAGAAGGACGGCTGCCCACCAAAACGCTGTTACAAAGGGAGTATCTTATCTCGTTGTCTGTGCCGTGGATGGCTCTGCTACAAAGAAAGTGTAGTACACACGGGCAAAGTGGGGAGTGACGTCAGCTTTCTCACTATAAACTTCAGGTTATCATTCACCATTTGGGTCCACAGCTTTCTAAAAAATTCCACTCTGGAGGCTGATTTCAAAAGTGTAAACGAGAGGCTTAAACGTAACAATACCTTTGCGGTTCGTCCAAAACCATTGCCATGTTAACAGCCCCTATGGTTATGCGGTTATGCTCATAAAAAATTTGTCAAACACCGTCTACTGCTGTTGCTGTTGACTCTTGTTTTGAGCTTCTGCGACCCCCAGGTGCTGCCAATCAGGTGCCAGATTAACGCTTGATTGACAGCCCCTGTCAGCATGTTTCAAGTGTCTTGAACTGTAGTTAGCGTTTCTCAACATGAAATCCATTTCCTTTCATAAAATTACATTCCACTGTTTCATTTTTGCTTCATCTACTTCACTTTAAAGGATGAAGACAAGAGCAAAAAGATTTCTCTTTTGGCAAAATGGTGTTGCCAGAAGTCTTTCCCATAAACTGAACCGTCCATTAGACCAGCAGGAAATTGTTCAACTCAAAACAAAGATGGCATCTCAGCCACAGGGGGCTTCAAACTACCAGGAGTATTTAATGAGCCCCTCTCCTTCCTCCTTTCACCACTCCCTCTTCGATCACCTGATCCACTGTTACAATCAAAGATAGATCTTCCACTTTAAGAAGCAGAAGAAACAGGCAGTGATAGATTACTGTCGCTCATGCAAAGACTAAATCTTTTAGGATTCCTGGCTTCAGCTCTGTTTATTTACTTCCTCCATCACACCACATCAGCAGCAGAGTGATGCTGGATGAACGGCCGAAAAACCAGGCAGACTGTCAGACAGATGGAGTAGCAGAGAGATACAAATGAAGCCGGTGGAGGTGTTCGCAGGCAAAAAAAAAAAAAAAAAAGGGAGAGAGAGAGAGAGAGGGGTAAATTTTAATAAAGAGGAGAGAAGGAGAAGAAAGGCACAGCGGGGCTGGTTTTGAGCGCCAGGGGAAGAGGGACAGATAAAAACGATGGAGGCAGTGAGAGACAGAAGAGACGGAGAGCGATGGATGAGCAGATTTGGAGGGCAGGAGATAAGAAGAGAGATAAAAACATGTAGGAACAGAAGGAGGGAAGGAGAGGGAGGGGAGGGTGGGGAGGGGGGAGGCTGCTACAGCGTACAATGTTTACATGCACCAATACGTTGTTGAACATGTGTGCTTACTTATGTCATTAGCTGCTGCTACTGAGCACGCACACACAGCAGATGATGGCAGACACAGGTAGCGAGCACTCACACACAAACGGAGAGAGCGAATTAGAGAGAGAGAGGAGGAGAAAGAGAAAGAGGGAGACGCAGAAAGAGAGGGGGTGATGACATGTTGGGAAAATCAGTGAACTGCAGGTGGAGGAGCATGAAGGTGTCGCGTTTGCAAATAAGTTCCAACACAAATGGGCTTTTTTGCAGCACGGTTAAGCACTAAACAACTGCTGGATAAAGAGTAAAACTTACAGCCACGTTCGTTTTGTGGTCAGAGTTTCCTAAAGTTGACTTGATGGTAGATTTAACCCTGTTTGTGGCACTTGATAGCGAGACAAAAAAAAGGTCTCTTGCTTTAAGCTACAATAGAGAGTCTTTATTTATGAGTATGGAATTTATTTCACTCAAAAAATAACAACAGAGAATCAGCACATTCATTTTCTGTTTCATTTCTTACAATCAAATAAAGAGAAGTGCATTCAAATGTCAGGATACAAACAGCCATCAAAATGTATGTTACTAAAGTCCTATGATTCAGTGGAAACAGCAGAGTGAGCTGATGTAAGGCCTTGTTCTACAAATCTTTGAGCACTTTCATCCTATAATTATGTTTAGAACCTTGTACCAGACATTACAAAGCGATACCTGATATAATTTATACTATGTACACAGTCTTGGATTTACTTTTAAAAATACACTGTTATCTCTTGAAATCTGGCAGTCTGTCTTACATCATGTAGATATCTTACATAATGAAACTGAAAACCAATCGACTCCTGAGTTTTGATTCCATTTACATATTTAAATATTCATATTTTATCATCTTCTCTTTTCTCTTCCCCTTATTTCTTGTTTTTATTCTGGTCTAATTATTTATTCTGATTCATTCTGCTTTATCATCTCTCTACTTGTCAATACCTTCTGATATTCGACTGTCTCGTCTTTCTTGTTTCTTGTGGTGTGAATGAGTGAGTAGTCTGGGTAGGAAAAAAAGTCTGCGTTTTCATGGAAACACTGAAGAACTGAAAACACTGTAGTAAGCATGCCAGGCCTGTTGGTGATGTAACTGTGGGAGCTATTTACACAACAACTGTTTACAGGCCAAAGTAAAGGTGAGCAGATCATCTGGTGTATATGTTAAATGCTCCTTTGCTTATTTCAGAAATGGTGCAAAATGTGCACATTTTGTCAGAAGGCAGTTAGTAGATTCAGCAGATCCAGCAGCACGAGCACAACATGGCAGTCTGCTATTGTTACTGTTGTTGTTGTCCAGTTCAGGTATGGTCACGCCACAACAAAAGTGCATATGCAAAGTGGAGCGGGACCTCAGCGTTTCCACTGAAAACTCTGGCTTGCCATTTGTACAGCACCGGAGTAAGGATGTTTCAGAATAAAATCCAACCTGGAGGTCATTTTCAAAAGTTTCTGTTTAAGGTTATTTCAAACGCCATTTTCTGTGTAAACAAGAGGCCGAAACATGATAATACTTTTGTGTTCAATCCAAAAACTGTTGGCGTGAAAAAAGCCTGACCTCGTTTCAGGAGACATTGTTTTTAACTGTGACAAAGTGTAAAACATTTGAGAGTTGGCATCTGTTCTTGTGTTTTTCTTTACCATCCCATAAATGAAAAAAAATCAACAATACATTTTTTAAATAACAGCGTTACTAACACCATAAATGTTTTTCAGTTATGGGTATTCTATTTCTAATGTTACAATGCTACTACAGTACTAACAGTGAAATGCAGTGTGTTGTTACACTATACTGAAACCTAACAGCTGTTTTTTGACCTGGCTCACTCAGCTAGGCATAAGACAAGAGCTGTAGATTAAATGTTAGGTAGGTAAGTGTTGTTACAAACCTAAACACACAACAAAAAGCCAGACATGACGATTGGATACAACAATGGCAAGTGTGGAGCTGTCTATCAAGTTAAAACTGGCGTTTTCAGGATAGAAGTATAGGAACTACTTCAACCTCATTGATGCAAAATGTAAGAGCAACATCAAGTTTACACTATGGTTCAGAGTAAAACATGTTCAAAAATTTGAATTCTTTTACAATTTAGAAGATTTTCCAAAAAGCAACACAGTCATTACTTTCTCTGGTCAGCCATCACATTTATAATTTCAACAACCTTTTTGGGAACGTAAAGATTACATAACTAATTGCTGTTTTAAATTACTTTCCCCAACACTGCTGGTTTGGAAAAGAAATAAGAGTCTCTCTCACTCACTCAAATTTTTAAGCTGTAAGTTTTCATAATCTGCTTCAGCAGCTGAGGAGTGTTTCACTGCATTCAGCGTTTCATACTCACCAAACATGGTGCTGACACCCAAAGTGTTGTAGGAGTCACTGTTTGGGTCAGGACGCTCACAGACCGAGCTAACACATTCCCTACTCTTCTTCTGATCCTTACACTTAAGTTTAAATGCGAGTACAGTCAGTGACATTCCTATTGCAAATCCAACGCAAACACTGGTCACCAGAGTAACAGAGACTTTAAGTAGGCCTTTGTTTGATGGTGTCTGGTAGTTGTTGAATCTTTGATCTGTGGAGTTCTGACTGTCAAAGCCAAGAGTTGGTGCACTTTCCTGTGCTGGGGTTGTTTCGGGCTCAGACTCAGACTTTGTGTTGCTGGGTTTGTCCTGAACTTTGATGTTGATGGCTGATGAGTGGAGGTCTTCATGCCCCTTTATGGCACAGATGTAACTACCTGTATCCTCATTACTGACTGGATCCAGAGACAAGAGATAAGAGTTTGCTTTCTGCTCATTTAATTGCTGTCGGTTCTTGTACCAGATGTAGCTCAGGGTGGAGTTCAGACTGGAGGGACAGGTGGGGACACAGGTCAGAGTGATCCTCTGACCCACTGTCACTGCAGAGAGGGTCTGTCCCCTCACGTGTGTCTCAACAAGGATTTTAACAGCAAAGAAAGAAACATGGAGACTCACGCCAGGGTCCCCTCCACACATGAAGCCATGTCCTGTTCCATTTCTTATACTGTATATGAAATAATAAGTCGACTTATCGCTCATTTTCAGGTCTGTAAGTTTCAGTGTGCAATCACCATTTCTACGTTCAATATAGTGAAGTCGTGATGAAAGGGCAGGAATCTGCTTCAAGAGTTTAGGTTTCTGGTTTTTGTCAGTTTCCCTTGACCACCCTGTCACCTTGATGCCTTGAACATCTTTGGGATAGCTGCAAGGAAAGTCCACAGACTGGCCCTTTACGCCACAGGTTTGTCTGTGTTTGTAGGTCACACACCTGCGTAGGGAGCCGTGAACTGAAACAAAAAAACCAAGTCAACATTCATCATGTTGCTGCCTTCCAATAAAACCCTGCAGTCATGAGTTGACAGCAGCTCACAACAATCAAAGTGCAAAAACGCAACAATAAAATAGAATGGAATAATACGAATAGACTTAAGATAAGATTCATAGCAAGACCATAGAGAGAGAGAGAGGTACCTGCCACAGGAAACAGCACCAGAAAGGCCAAAAATACACGTCCTGCTGTGTTCACATGCATGGTTTTAGACATGCTGCAACAAAATGAAGAAAGAACAAAGGAATATATGAGGAAAGAAAGTAAATTTATGATCAAGTGAAAATATATCAGCATCAGAGTGAATCACGATGAGAAATAATAAATTAGCTATCCAGAAAATAGAAATTTCACTCAAAGTTTGGAAACAAACGATTTAAGACTGACTTCACTCAAGACAAAAGAAAGATAAATAAACACCACTCATTAGTGAATATCTGTTTTGTTTTTCAATAGAAGGCACAACCCTAATTCCAATGAATTGTGCAAAATGTAAATAAACACAACGCAATGATTTGCAATTCCTGTTTAACCTATATTTACTGAATGCTTTACAAAGAATATCACTTAATTTTTCAAACTGATAAACTTTGTTGTTTTTTGAAAAAATTCACCCATTTTGAATTTGATGCCTGTAACACGTTCCTAAAAAGCTGGGGAAAACTGGGAAAGTTGCTGAACCCTGAAAAAACAGCTGTTTGGATCCTTCCACAGATGAACAGGTTCATTGGAAACAGGTGAGTGTTATGATTAGGTATAAAAGAAGCATCCCCAAAAGACTCAGTCATTCACGAGCAAAGATTGGGGAGGTTCACTACTTTGTCAACAACTTACTGAAAAATAGTCCAACAGTTTTAGAACAATGTTTCTCAACTTACAACTGCCGGAATTGATGGATTTCATCATCAACAGTCCATAATATCATCAAAAGAAATCGCTGCAGATTGCTGTAAGCAGCAAGGCCCAAAATCAACATTGAATGGCCGTGACCTTTGACCCCTCAGGCAGTGCTGCATTAAAAACCCAGATCATTGTGTAAAGGATCTTGCTGCGTGGACTCAGGAACACTTCAGAAAACCATTGTCAGTTAACACAGCTCATCACTACATCTACAAGTGACAGTTCAAACTCTACCATGCAAAGACAAAGTCAGACATCAACAACACAAACAAACGCCGCTGCTGGCTTCTCTGGGCTTAAGCTCATTTGAGATGGACTGAGGCAAAGTGGAAAAGTCTGCTGTGGTCTGATGAGTTCACATTTCAAATTCTTTGTGGAAATCAAGGACGTGGTGTCCTCTGGGCCAAAGAGGAAAAGGACAATCTGGTTTGTTCTCAGCGCAAAGTTCAAAAGTAGCATCTGTGATGGTATGGGGGTGTTTTAGTGCCCATGGCATCATGGATAACTGTCACAGTATCTGTGAAGGCAGCATCTATGCTGAAAGGTGCATCCAGGTTTTGGAGCAACACATGCTGCCATCAAAGGAACGTCTTTTTCAGGGTTGATTATTTCAGTGAGACAATGAAACCAAGACACATTCTGCTCCTGTAACAACAGTGTGGCTTTGCAGTAGGAGAGTGCAGCTTCTAGACTGGTCTGCCTGCAGTCCAAACCTGTCTCCCACTGAAAATGTGTGGCACATTATGAAGCCCAAAATATGACAACAAGGACGCCGGACTGTTGAGCAACTGAAGTCATACATCAAGCAGAAAGAATTCCAGCTCCAAAGCTTCACCATTAGTGTCCTCAGTTCACAAACACTTATTGAGTGTTGTTGATAAGGAGGGTGATGTAATAGAATGGTAAACATGCTCCTGTCCCAGCTTTTTAGGGAAAGTGTTGCAGGCATCAAATTCATGATGAAGCAAGATGAAAAAACAATGAAGTTTATAGTTTAAACAGTAAATGTCTAGTCTTTTGTGTGTATTTAGATGAATAAAGGTTAAACAGGATTTGCAAACACTCTTTTTATTTACACAATGCCCAAACTTCCTCGAAATTAGGATTATATTCAAAGGCAAGATAAAGTCAAGGTACAAAGAAAACACCATTCATGTCAGACTAAACTTATCTTACATAAGCAGAGTTACATTACAAACCTGCAGATTAATCTCAAGTATAATAAAAGAATACACTCACAGCTCGGTCTGTCATCCTGCATGACTGAAAGATGATGCAGATGTGGAAGGCCCCTCTTAAACAGTCCCCACCCCCTTACACATTTGCTGTGTAGACATTACTCACCAGGTTGTCAAGGGAGAAGACAAAGGTTTGCAAGAAGTGTCGCCAAAAAGAAAAAAGCCCAAACTTAACTTGAATAAACGCTAGCTATATTTGTTGTACATCCGTATAGCTCCAATCAGCTCCTTGTTGACGACCTGCTTCCTGACTAGTGTTTAGAAGGAGTATTACAGGGTGACACAGATAATCTATGAGGAAGTCTGGGGTACTAATGATATTACATAATACATAAACGATGATATTTATATTCAAGTTATCAGAGGACAGTTGAGCATGTTTTGGTGAAATAACCTCAGAGAAGATTTAAATTAATATCCAGAGAAGAAAAAAACCCTCACTTCATCCTGTTAGTGAAATCCTGTGCACTCTGTGACACAGGATACACATTCTGAAGCAGACATAGGTGTTTTTATCATAACGACATACCATACATCAGATTAGATTCAGTGAAATTATCTGACTGTATTTTGATTGAATTTATTCTAAGTAGTATAGAAAGTGTAATAATTAAGAGGAACAGAAACTCAATTTAGATAGATAACGAGATAAACTGAGAAATTAATTACATTTAAGCAGCACAGTGGAATGAAATACTCTGATTGTTAGATGTAATCAAGAACAAGAAATCTTGCTTTAATTATATTATATAGTTTTAGTTTTAATTCAGGTCAGTGGATGTTGAGATTTGTGCAACAGCAGCCAGAAACCAATTGGCTCTAACCCTCACATCCTTTCATAGATCTTTAATTTGTGTTGTATGTTTTGACTCCCTGTGTGTTTTGATTTTGGACTTTTTGGGACCAAATTTGTGCTCTGCCCAGGTTGAAGGTCTTTGATTTTAATCTGTAGCTCTTAAACCCTTTCTTGGTTTTTCTCCTGCAGCGTCCGTGCAAACATCTTCCTGTTGAAGTACAAGGAAATGATGCACTTAAACGGCCTCATATTCCTCTGCTGCTATGAGGTCATACAAAAGAGACGTCGCTCCAAATAGACTCTCATGACACGTATAGGAAAAGCATAAAGACAGCTCATTAGATCATCCTCTTCAGGGTTTTTGTGGTTTTTACACTGAATGCATCTTTGTGTGTTGGCCTTGGAAACAGGAAGTTATGAATGATGGCCTTAAAAACCTGCTTTTTGATGCACCTGCTCTGCAGTGTTGGCTGACACCGCGGCCCACAGGGGTTTAGAGGTTGATTAAAATCCTCGGTCCACTTTGACACCATATATCAGCAGTTTTTTGAAAAGTTTTCCTCTTACAGTAAATGTTTGTCTCTCGGTGTGGATGAGCTCTGACTTCAAACCACTTTAACTTTGGCCTTTTCATCCATTAAATTAACAACTGAAAGAATCTGGCAGCTTTTTTGAAAGCTGTGCTGCAGTTTGGGCACATGTGCTTCAAAAAATCAATCACCTACTCATAAAGACTCTTTTATCATATCAAAAAAAATCAACTTCTTTTGAAATATTTTCTTTTTTTAATGTAGAAAACCTTTTTTCCTGAACTATCTAACACCTTTGAAGGTGCATTTTCTCAACCCATAGAAATCAAACGAGCATTTCACTAAAACAAAAGAATCATTTAATCAAGGTGACACTGCACTACAACATTGCTCAAGGACACACATAGAAGGATTTTGTAACCTTCGAGCTGAGTTGGACCAAAGAAGCAGTAAGACAAAATACATTGAGTGTCAAGTTCAGATCAAGAGGTCTGAATACAAACAAATCTAAAAGGATTTTAAAGGGAGCGTGAAGGGTCAAGCTAAATACGTGCTAAAAATTCCAAGTATTCATTTAAAGTTTTTAAAAAGACCACATTGCCATAAAATTCAGAGTTTATACAAAAGAGAAGGAAAAATCTTAAGTTTTTAAATTCAAATCTTTAGGTCAATGACCTCAACATGAACATTTATAGGCTTTCCTGATAACTTTGACCCATCTATGAAAAAGAAACCCACAGAAAAGGCCCAAGAAAGTTTGCAAGGTCATCACTTTGCCCTTAAAGCTGTTTTCATTTAGAGGAAAGTACAGTAAGGCATGAAATTCATTATATTTGATGTCAAAAGAAGGGATTCGCTGTGAAATAATCAATTCCTATCTGCCTAATGTTTAGCACATAACTGTTGATGTACCACATGTTCTTATTTGACACTGAAGGCTGAAGCACTGACTATAATCTCAGGACATGATCTCCTGAAGTCATTCCTGATACAGAAGAATTAATCTGATCATAGGGAGGGTCCATATTGGAAATGCTGACACAAGAAGCAGCTTCAAGCCTCCTCACTAACAGCTATAAGGTGTTTTAACTGTCAGTCACATCAGCTGTGTCTCTGATTGGACAAACTTTTGATTGTAATATCTTCAAAACCCCCGAGGAGGAAAAAAATTCATCCCCTGTAAAGTGTGTGATGTTCTTTGAACCAGGCCGTAAAAGTATTTTTTTTGGCTTGGTGTGTATGTGGTTTCCAGTCTTTCTGTTGCCAGCCTCAAGTGGACACACTGTGAATTGCGGCTTTCAGCACATCCACAAAGGCCTCATTTTTTTAAACCTTAAGGTGGATCTAGATGCTGTTCACTGAACATACAGAAAAAAATCAAGCTGGATTGTGGTATCATTAACATGATCTTATTCTTGAAGAAAAACTACATTATGTAAATTTATCAAACAGACTGGTTGACAGCTCCTTTGAAAAAGTTATCCTCATGCAGCGATCTGCACCAGATGAGGAAAATGTAACAAATGCTAATATCAGAGTGTAAGGACTTTCTGGAGTCATCAAAAGGATGACAGCACAAGAAGCTGGTTCACTCCGGTGTGAGGGATCACATGTTACTTATTCAATAAGCTCAATGCTTCCAATGAGATAAACACTGGTTCTGGTTAGCAAATTAGGTCTAACATCAGTTCTAGGGTACAACAGGCAAGGTCACCTTTGAGTATGTCTTTACTGTGTCAGCACACGCTGAGAAGGTTGTCTTCACATGTTGCTCATTTAATCAACAGTGACACAAGTTGTTATTGTAATATTTTCAATGGTAAAGTCTGACTGTTAAAAAGTATTAGGTATGAGTATTGAGAACCAGTTCCTGTTAAGAATCGATAAGAAATGGTTTGATCCACTGATATCGTTAGCCTTTTGCTAAAACCATACCTCTTGTCGAGTCTTTACATTACTCTGCTCTGCTCCAGCTAGCTTAGCTTAGCAGCTAACCAACAGTTTCCCAAGAAAACTCTGCTTCAAGATTTTTCGCTTAAAGTTTTACTCAAGAAGCAAAACCTATACACACAGAGACACATACATAACTGTCTCACAAGAGATTCATATTCAATTTATTCAACATGTTACACATCTCCCTAATGTACCAAAAATGACATGGTAAACATAGGACTAGCTTGATGCTAGCAAACATGGCAACTCCTGATGACATGCTAGTGGTTAGCATACATTGATGTGACTTCGGTTTCAAACAGATTTTCAACTTTCATCACAGAAACATGTCACAATTACTATTTTAGAACACCACTGTGAGCTCTAAATGTCAAAATACTAACAGGAAGATTTTTTTTCCAACCAGAGGATAAAAGAAAAGTTGCTTTCAGGCTCATTGCTGACTTCACCATAATAACGGCAAATTCCAGGTACCCCACACTGCAAGGCATGGCTACTGCCACTTCAAGACATTAGGGGGTGTACTTCAGTCAATAACACAAAACAAAACAACACATCATATCATGTGGGGTATGATTTTTTACTTGTTTTTATTCATTTATGTCCTGAGAGATCCAGAGTAACCAATTTCATATGTATATACTAATAAACTATAAAATGTTGCTGACAAAGAAAATCTGTAAAGCCTACTTTAGGAATCGGTAAACAGAATCGATAAGGGCATCGACATTGATAAAATCTTATCAATGCTCATCAAGCATGATAAGATTTTTACATACACCAAAAAAACTACAATATCTGCAGAAACAGCTTTGTCCATAGGCATCACTAAAATCAGCACAGACTACAGGTATAAATATTAACTCCTGCTATTCCTGCAAAATCATCACCAGAGAAGGATTGTGGCTTTTATACTTTTTATCACTCTGCATCCATGGATGTCCATTTCCAAACTGCGGGGGCAGTGTAAGGCAAACACATCTACCAGAGCACCAAACGAGAGTAGAAGAAGTTTGTATTTGTTAACACTGTTTACAACAGTATTTTTTTGCCCATTCTTCTCCCTTTCTTTCCTGCTAAGTGTGGCCACAGGGAATCACTCATCACAGTTATCACAGTGATCTCTGTGTGATGAATCATGCAAAGGCCTTTGTTTTCACACTTTACACACTAGGAGCTCCTGTTTGTCCACCATGTCGTCTGGGAGTCTCCGTCTAGCAATTACAAATTTCTAAAAGTGCGCATCAAGGAAAACTTCTGTATGAAAGGGACCACTTTATTCAAATTTCTAAACATTGTAACTGTTTGCTCAGGCCTTTGGGAATTACAGCTGTTGAACCGAGAAAAAGAAATTTCTGTCTGGATATATTCTAGAACATATTGTAGAGATCTTGTGTTTTTTTGAATAAACACATTGAAACATAAGGGACCACTTGAGGGGTGGGGCTGCTACAATCAACTTATTCATCCCCAAGCATAAAACAAGCTTTATGCAGATGTATTGATCTCACCCAGCTCTAGATTAGTCTTCAATGATGTGATCAACCTGTACCCTCGCAGTACTGTGGGTTCATTTCCCTTCCTTCAGTGCTCTTGCACCTGTGAGCGAATCACCTATTTTGGTTGAGGCCGTTTTTAGCAGAATGATGTAAAGGGTTTGAGTTTCTTCTGGTGGATGGCTTCCTGCCGCTCTCTTTGTCTATCCCTGTCAGATTTCAATAAGTTACTGTGTTACAGCCACACATTAGCCACTGGCCAGAAAACAAATGTTCCTCTGCTAACAATCGAAATCCAGAATAAACCAATGAATTAATTTATTCTGGAGGTAACAGCAGAGTCAGCCCGTGAAAATGGATCCAAACAGCAACCATTATTCAGAGCAGAAGCAATGCCATCTGGTTTGAGTTTATATCTGTACGAGCATGTAATTTGTGTTACAGTTGATCCAAGGACTGTGTAAACACATTTTAATACACAGGGGGGGAAGAGGGGAAAGAACACCGGGGCAGAGATGAGTGACGTGGCAACGTACACTTGTTTCCTTTTCCCCAGCTCGCTCACTCTTTCTGTGTCCTTCCTCTTTCTCCTTCCCCTCCCTCTGATACTTTCGGTGTTGATGGATTTAGCACATTCAGCAATATTTCAAGTTATGATGGAGGTGCAAAAAAAAAACCTCTCATGGCAAAACAAACATGCTTGGAGCTGCTTAGGCTGGTGTTGACAAATGGGGAGGGAGCATTAAGTACAGTCAGAAATGGCGACGTGAATCCCCCCAAGAATTGAAAGAAAAAGTCTGACTGCTTGGTTAGACCATAACCATAACCATAATGCTGTGTAAATCTCTCACTCACACACACATGAATACACACTCACACATGCAGTCCTTTGATGAGCCTGGGGCCCAGAGGGAGTAATGGTTAGCAACCTGAAAAATGCCCTCATCACAAAAGGCCTCCGACAGTAATAAATGAAATAGTTGAGCCAAACACATTAATCCATGCCGGTGCTTCTGTGTGCGCATGTGTGTGTGTGAGAGGGAGAGAGAAGGAGAGATTATATATAACACAGTGTTGTGTGTGAAAAGCCCTGTTTTTTTTTCACTTTGTCTGCATATCACTGCTGGTGTTGGGAGTTTTTCTGTGCCCATTTTCAAGTGTGTTGATGCATTCTTGTGTCTTTGTGTTTTTTTATGTGTTTATTAGTTTTCAGTTGGAAAAAAAGGAAAAATTTTACTCATTACTCATTAATCCTTTTGAAAGAAAAATTACTTAACTTATTCCTCCCTATCAACAGTAATACACAGAGCCTGGCCAAAAAAGAAGTTGTGACCAAAAAAAGGTCACACTAATATTTTGTTGGATCACCTTTAGCTTTGACTACAACACACATTCACCTTGGTCTTGCTTCAATAAGCTTCTGCAATGTCACAAGATTTATTTCCATACATACTGTACAGCCAGGCATACTGTACAGTAGGCACTTGGCATGATGGGTGCATCACTTCACCTGCCTCTCTTTTTAACCTGATGCGCCCATCACTCTGGAACAAGGTAAATTTAGACTAATCAGATCACATGACCTTCTTCCATTCCTCCAGAGCCCAATCTTTATGCTCCCTAACAAACTGAAGCCTTTTTTTCTGGTTAGCCTAACTGATTAGTGGTTTTCTTAAAGCTACGCAGCTGTTCAATCCCAATCCCATGAGTTCACTTCATATTGTGTGTGCGGAAATGCTCTTACTTTCACTATTAAACATACTCCTGAGTTCTACTGTTGTTTATCTTCGATTTCATTTGGCTAAACATTAAGTGATTGTCGGTCAAGATCATTCAGGACTGTTGTCTGATCACATTTCTTCCTGGAAGATGATGGTTACCCACCATCCTTCCAGTTTTTAACAATGTGTTGGACAGTTCTTAACCCAATTTTAGTCAATTTTGACCCTTTTTAAACAGACTAACATCTTTTCCACAACCACCAAGATGTGTCTTTCTCCATGGTTGTTAAAGAAATGAGATGTTTCTCATTTCATCAGCTGTAGTTGAATAAGTTGTTGCCAGCTGAAAGATGACCCTCTATGTAGTAATTATCCAACAGGAGGCTTGTACGTGTTTGCTTAGTTAAATCCAAGTGGTGACTTTTTTTTGGCATAAGTGGCATATAGGTTCAAATGTGAAAGGTAACCAATCCATATCTGGCTCAACTGAGGACAAGACACAATTTCTGAAATCTAGTCTAAGTTGATCTAAGCTGTAAGAGACCTAGTACCGAGACCGACGTAGATCTGGCATTGATGTTATTGTTATCTTTCCTCTAGACAAGACTAACGTAACAGGTGTATTTGCAATCAAAACGTAAGAATTTAGCGCTCCAGTTTCCATGCTAGCGAGGTTGCCAGGTATGTATGACTGCAATGGTACAGACAAGGTCAAAAAACTGCCCGCTGCAGCACCTACGAAGAAGCCTGATTCTGCAGCAAACCCGCAAATCTGGCAACCATGAAGTGAACATCGCTGCTTGACTGTTATGCAGAATGAAATTCCCCAGCAGATTTATGTATTTTAGATCATTTGTGGGTCAATAACAACAGTAAGGAAGGAGGAAGAAGCTGTTTTTTTTTTTNAGTATTGGAAATTCAAGAGCAATTTGTTACACAACTCTTTACTGGAAAAAAGTATACATTATTACTATAACATGTGACTGCCCAACAGTGTTTATTTTTTGGTTAGTGTACATCAGGGACATTATTACCCAAATTTCTGATTCCTTCTATGCACACTCAAGCTTTCCCAGCACCCATCACAGAGGAGAATTTTGCTTCACTTTTGTTACACAGAGTAGATGAAGAAGTGTCATCCATCACTACAGTCAATGGTGTTGACATAATCTCTCTAGTCCCCGCTCACTAAATCTCTCACCTCATTATGCACGCTTGGCCTCCCACTTCTTCCTTTTCCTACTTTCCCATTTCTATCACTTTCCAAACTGTATACATTTTCTCCCTCTTTGTCTCTAAACTGTGTATTTTTAGTCACCTTTTCCTCCCCTTCACTCTCTTTACCTTTCACTCTTTCGCTCTCTCTCTCCAAACTGTGTATATTTGGGTCTGTCTATGGGGAGTCAGGGGTCATTATTAATCTTGCTAGCTCTCCTAGCTTCAGGCGTAACAGCAGGGCAGCATCTGTGTGTGTGTGTGTGTGTGTGTGTGTGTGTGTGTGTGTGTGAGTGTGTGAGTGAGAGGAGTGGTTGCGAATGAGTCAGTTGCGTTACCCGAGTAAAGGTGTGGGAGAACATGTTTTTGTTAGTGCATGGCTGGATGCTGTTTAGGGGTGAATGTGTGTGTGTGTGTGTGTGTGTGTGTGTGTGTGTGTGTGTGTGTGTGTGTGTGTATGTGTGTAAAGAAGGGAAAGTGCATTTTGCCGTGATGGATCATGAGAGACCCACATTCTTAATGCACACTCGCACAAGACAGACACCCATGAGAAATGAAGGGGAGACTGAGAGGGAGGCTGAGAGCAGAAAGAGGGAGGGAGGAAGAGGTGATGAGGGAGAGGAGGGAGAGAGAGTAAGGACCGGGATAAAGGAGAGGGAGGAAGAGAGAGAGAGGGGGAGAGAGACNTGAGGAAAGGAGAGTCCCTGTTCCTCCTGAACTCATTAACCGTTGTCCTCTCTGTCCTCCCTCCTGCACTCCCACAATGCCGAGCAGCGGCGTGCATCAATAATGCCACTGACAGCACGAGGGGGACGGGTCAGACAAGCAACCGCCATCTCCCTGGCAACCAACCACTACGGCCACCATTGCCACGACAACAATTGCCCAGCGCACACAGGGGGTATCCCCCTTCCCCGCTGGCCCGACTCCCCTCCTGCAGCCGCCGCACAGCGAGGGCCGCTGTGCCCGCTGCTGCTGGATCAGAAGCGAGCTAAATCCACAGCACGGCTCCGGCAGAGGATGAGGCGAGAAAAAGCTGACTGATCTCGATTCTGAGGTGAACTGAATGGACAGGAGATTGAATCTGAGCTGAGTTTAGCAGCATTATTCAACAATTCAAGAGGAGGAGGAAGGACGAGGGATGTTATGGAGGAAGATATCCCCAAAAGAGTCACCTCAGCTGGACTGTGAAGCCAGGAAAGTGTGCCCGTGCGGAAAATTCAAGAAAATAGCTGCCTTTAAGTCACAAAAAGCAAAAGTGACATTGCATTTTCATCAGAATAGGTGAGGTTCAGGGAGCAGGAAGCTTAAAATTCTGAATAAGCCCTGTGAGTTCCTCAAATGAAGACGGAATAAAACCTGTGTGTGTGTAAACCTGTGCTTCCTCAAAGCTGGACTTATAACTCATAACTACAACATGGTTGCTGAGTCAATGTTGTCCCTTTTGTGTTGTTGTTTTTTTCTGCAGCAAACAAGCAAAAATGTAATCAAATTTTGTTAGAGGGTTTCTACCTGGTTGGAAGATGGAGGAGACTTAAATAGATTGTCCGACTGCTGGCAGTCTTCATTTCCATGAAGACAGTCTACAAGGGTTTCTTTTTCTTAAAGCATAAATTATTGATAAGTATTCTGTAATTTTTCAAAGCTGTCTACTTCCTAATAAAATCAAAACACCTCATTGTTCGAACCGAGTTACAGGAACTTTACTGAAGCACACCACAACTCCAAACACTGCTCCATTAGGGTTTTGACAACTTGCCAATGTCGAAGCTTTTATAATGTTAGGAGCGAACAAACCGCCTGTTTTTGGCACTGGTAACAACTATTTTGTGATTCAATGATTTTGACTTTTTTCTGTGGTCTGGGTGCCTCACTTTACACACATGCGTCCTGTTTGCATGTCTTTATACATACTGACCCTGGATGCACCTTAATGAACGTGTTCAAAATGAAGACAAACATTCATTTTAAGCCTGTTGGGGGGGCAAAAAAACAATAATTGCACCAACAAGCAAGAGGTTTGTTCAACTTCATCTATCAAATTGTGCCAATGGGTATAATTTGTGATTAAAAAAAATTAGTCTCAGCTATAAAGCATTGCAACTGAATTAAAATGGCTGTTGGGAGTTATTCCAGTCGATTCCAATTAAGACCTTTGTTAGCGAATTTAAACCTACTTGCGCTAACAGCCAGGATTCACCAGATGCGTCTCTGGTCCAGCTCAGCTCCATCACGGCACGCTGAAAAATTCAATTTTGCACAATTATAATTTCGGCATATTATTCTATGTCACTACAACAAAAGATTACTGAAGTTGTTGTGATAACACTTAATTATAAGTTGTCATTGTTCCCACTACAGAATGTCAACTTAGTTGTCATCTTAGCCCCTCCCTGCTGTTCAGTAAAGCTACAGCTTTCAAGTCATACCCAGAATGACTTGGTAAATTGTAACCTAACAGTTACATCATGAGTGAATGAGGAGGCAACCCAGTGGATATGAGACCTGTGCATAAAAACTGCTGCTCAGTGGCACAGGCTGCCTGAGCTCCACAGTACAGACAGACTGTCTGTACTGTAACTACAACTAACTGAAATCCACGGTTCACAAAACTGAAGAGTTTATCGAGAAAGAGTAGATTTATTATTTCAAACGGCTACCAGTAGAGGTGAAGTTAACTAACAAGTCCAACTCAACCAAACTAAAACAAGGGTTAATACAAGACTCCTAATTCAATAAAGATACCTGCTGTTGGTGTTGTAACAACAAGATGTATTTTTTGACCTAACATGAAATTTGAAGTCAGCCTTTTACATCTTTTTTTTTTTTTAACAGAGAAATGACGAGTTACTTTTAACAGTGCATTCAACAGTATGTGACAGTTCTTTTGTAGTCAATATGTCAACTTGAACCAGCTCCGTTCCAACCCAGCAATGGCAGGCCAGAGTCCCTCTTAATCAGATACGCAAGCCTCAATTTCGACAGATTCTAGAGCAGTGGTGCACCAATTCTCACTAAAGCCTCGTTTCCACCAGGCAGTCTGGTACGGATCAGTACCGTTTGGTACGGGTCAGATCGGTAAAGCCTGATCCTGTGCGCGTTTCCACAGCCAACTGTACCCTGCTTGATGGGCCGAATGTCAAGAGCATTGACTGTATATAGAAGAGCCGCGTCAGCTACGTAACAGCATGACGTCACTGCAGTGCTACACAGTGTACCCCGTGAATAAATGCAACAAGAAGAAATTAGCGGCATTGTAAACAAGAAGCAACATGGAGGACATCCAGCAACTCTTCTACTTTGTGATCAGCTGTGGCTCTTTATTTCATAACGCAATGAAGCTTTGTTTCAGGAAAGGCTGTGTGCCAGGTTGTGTGTCGTTCTTTATTACCGCTGTCGCACGGGAAGCTACCGATCTTTTGACCAATCAACGTACTGCAGTGATTATAGCCCCACCCCCGGGGCCGGTTTGGAGCTGCTTGGCACCCCAACGGAAGAGTACTGAGAAGTGGAGCAGTACGGGTCGCTTATTTGGGGACCCGTCCCGGTTTTAGTCTATGGGAATGCCACAAAATGCGTGCCGTACGGAGACGAACCGAACCGATCCGCTTGGTGGAAACGAGGCTTAAGTAGATCTAGGGGGACAGGAAGTCATGTACAGAAACCACATCAACAAACCATTGGCTTTCAAAATAAAACAAACCAGATCACGTTTAGCTTGACTATAAGAACAAACTGACATAACAACAAAGTCAAACTAGGAGTCAACAGGTTTGAGGTTTTACAGTACAATTAGTGAACAGTAATATGGTGCATTCTCTTATCACATTTGTAATACATATTCACTAATAAATATTCATTTTCTATGCAAAATAATAATAATAAATACTGAATTCCCTGAATAGAAAATAACAATAGCCACAAACCAGGGACAATTTTGACAATCTCACAATTGACAGAGTGAGGTCACAGAGATCTGTTTGGGGGCACATGTTGCACTGTGCACATGTACTTAACGCTGGTGACATGGCACCGAGGTCGGGCATTTAATCGAGTAAGCAAGAACTCACGATATCAGCAGATATCAGCGTGTTGTTCATTATAAGCCAATATCCGCCTGTACTAGTGACGTGCAGCAACTTCTGGGCCGTTTCTACATCTGTGTGGCTGTCCTACAATGTGCTGGAGTTAACAGGCCATTGGTGCGAGTTGATGGGTGAGGGAGTACGCAGTCAACACGCAATAGAGTGATGTAGGAACAGACACAAATCTGGTGTATTCCCAGCATAAGTCTAACAAACAGTAGCAGGTGAGCTTGTTAAAAAAATAACAAATATGCAGGTAAGTAGGTAAATACCTGAAACACATTATAGAGCGATAGAACGATAGATAGTTAAACAGATAGATAGAGGCCAGAGGCTATACTTTCAACTACCAAATTTGATTAAACTCGTGCCTGTTAATCTTTGGCAATTTAATTAATTCATTAAAGGTTAATGATCCTGTCATTGCAAAACTACACGTATGAACATGAACAACATTGTGAGTGAGTGTGTGAGTGTGTGTGTCTCTCTAGTAAATCAGGAAAGCGTTGCTGCTGGCTGCTCTAAGAGGAGAAAATGAAGGAGCAGAGACAGAAAGAGCAAACGTCTCAGAGAAACGACGTGAGGCTCATTGCGTAAAGACATCGCCGCTGACTAGTAAATCATATCTAGTATTCGTGTTTCTTTTTTTCGGGCCGTTCAAAAGATCGTTAAGAAATGTCAGATCTAAGTTCGCGAGCCTTTCGGTGGATGTGAGGCAAACGGCGGTGGCTGCCCGCGCGAGCCCGTGGAGCTCGCGGCGCGAGGGGGATATCTCCTTTCCCCTCGAACGGAAAAACAAGGCTAGGAAGAGAAGGGGCGGGGTTTGTTGCGCCAGCCCAGCCAATGAGCTTCAGTACAGTACATGGGCCGGTCTTTAATACGCTGGTCTAACCAATGGGAGCGCATAAGAGAATCCTCGCCCCCACGTGGGGTTTAACTTCCAAACAACAACGACCGGGCTCTGGGCCAATCACGGCAAAGCAAGGTGTTAATCTTGACGCGGATTGGCCCGCTGCTTTTCACAGAGTCCCCTCACTCATCACGTTCAGCCCGTTGGTATTAACTCTTTCCTACCACACAGGAAGGAGCAGCAATGCCCATAAAACACAATCCCGCACTGTAATAGCCAAATGTGAATTAATGAATGATTCAGAGGCGGTTTGTTTTTAGAAACGCGATACATCAGTTAATCCCGACTGTTTCAAAGCCCCGTTTCAGACACATTTAAAGAAAAGCGAGTGTAATATACTGTACTATAGGGAAACACATGGGGCGAATGGAGCAGCGCTGCAGCCTTTTAAGCGACTGTGTTGCCCTGATCGTAATCAAATCAGCATGCGAGAAAACCAATGAGATTAAAAGCACATGAGAAATGCATGCTTAGCAGTGAGGTATAACCCACATTCACACATTTAGGCTCTAAAATTGTGGGTCAAAGCTGCTCCTGTTGTGCCATGTTCAAGCTGCACTCCGCGGAAGAGAAACAGACCAAGGTAAAGAGACTGGAAATGATTGAAACGAGGGGGAAACACACCCCTCCCAGCCCTCTCGTTTTAATTGCACTGATGTTTTACAGTCGATAACGCTACACGTGTTGTTGACGCCTTTGAGTTTCTGCGAAGTAGCCCAAAAGAAGGGAGACATTAAAAGCAGCCATTTTAAATAGCACTAAAGTCCTTCCCTCCCACGCTCTGCAGTCACACAGGCACCAACACTGACAAACCAAGCATCAATCTTCTCTCGCTTTTTTTGAACCTCCAAAAAATATATAGGCAAGCTTTTCTGAGGGAGGCAGAGAGGAAGGCTGACACCGCCCCTCAGTGGAGGGATGAGGAATTACAGCAGCTCAGCCTGTCAGGAAACTACTCTTTTCAAAACTAGTAAACATGAATCTAAATATTTGATAAATCCTCAAGACATACTTTTAGAAGTGTACCCCTTACTCTTCAGCAGGCTAATGGTTACAACATCCATTTTTATGAATAATATTGCCTTATTTTTAGACTTGCTGTTGTTTAGAAGGTCAGATTTTGTTTTTGGAGTGTGTAAAAATGATTAATTCCGTCTTCTTCAATGGATTGAGGAGGCAGAAACAGCAAAGAATCCACCCGTTCATCATTCTACACAAAAACACAGAGTCCAGGGTTCCAGGAAACCAGACAGATGCAGTAAAGTGCAACTGCCCAGATTCTTATATACATAACATTTAAGTCAATTCCGGCCTGCAGGAACTTGTGTGTGGTGCAGGAAAGAAAGAAATAGACAAGGAAAAGCAAAACTGACAGAATAGAAAAACAGAAACTGGTGGAGCAAAAGTGGAAAGAGGCTGCAACTACTTAAAAAGCAAACATAGTGGCTAAAGATGGGCACCTTTCACATTCGACCAATACAGTATCAGTATCACTTCTGTACTTATGTGTGTTTATGTGGTAATAAACAATTTGTTTAATGCTAAAACCTAAAAATATTTCAATTTAACATATTTATTTCTTAGTGTATAAACTTTATAAACTAAGCGCTGTAACATCACAGATTTTTTCCAACATGAAAACTTAAATTAACTACAACTTAATTAATCATTAACAACTACACAGTGTTTTTCTTAATAATGCACAAGTTAAACCCCAACTCTAAGTACAGCATTGGAAATCGCCCTCTCCTCCCTTCTTTTACGGTCACAAGGATGCATTTAGGTCCTGAAACTTGGCACCATTTGATTTTATGGGCAATCGCTACTTGGTCCTACTTCAGGAATTTGGTTGGTACCTATTAGATTACCAAATTTAGTAAAAAGTTAGAGCTTTCTAAGTTGTGTCATTAGATCTTAATCCCTGAGTCCCTCTTGTTTTGACAACCTTTTTTCACAATAAAAGTTGGCTTTTCTTCCTCAATATGTCCAATCACTCATGAAAGATGTAGAATTTCCTTGTCCTGTTGATTCTAACTATCTAAAAGTAGATAAGTTGGCCTTTAGATGGCATTTTTTAGCTAAATTTGCTTTGAAATGTATACGTTCAGTGCTCACATGGATTCTATGACAAGCTTATATTTTAGTGGAACAGATTCATAATGTGTCTGTGAAGAGAAGCAAAGGAGTGTACGAAAATCAGGACAGCAACAAAAGCGTTTCCAGCATGTTTTGGCATCAAGGAGTGGCCCTAAAGATTGATCCAGCTGATCTCACTTTCATTCTGTTCAACTATATGAAGATGAGAAAGGAGGATCAGGAAGAGGGGAGTGAAAGAGAAAATTTGGAGAGAGTGACTGGAGGAGGAAACGAAAAAGAGGGAAGAAGTGTGTGTGTGTGTGTGTGTGTGTGTGAGGGAGGGGGTGTCTGTAAGTGTAGGGGGACACTGTGGGGTACGAGGCAGCACCCTGCAGTCCCAAGTAATGGCAGAATAGAACTTAATAGGGTAGAAAAAGGCTGGAGGCGGTTAACTCAGAAACGGTCATTTTAAATTCCCCATTCTCTCCCTCCGTCACTCCCATCCCTCCTTCATACTCCTCCTATTCCTGTAACTTGCTCCCCATCCTTGTCTGCCTGTGTAATTTCCCCTTTCTCCTTCCCTTTTCGTGCATCTCTAACCTCTCTCCCCTTCTTTGCCTCTCTTTTTGCTCCTCCTCTCCTTCCTCTCTCCATCTCCTTCCACCCTTACCCCCCCTCTGCCTCATCTCACCTCCCTCCCTCCCTCTCCCCTCCTTCCTCTGTGTCTCCTTGGAGGAGGTGTAATGATAGCTATTTGAGTGTCATCAGAGGAACGCTGTAATGGCTTCTAAAGCACCATCCCACGGTTGCCACGGTGAACCTGGCACAGCCTCCGTCCCAGAATAAGAGGTGAAAAAAAAAGAAAGAAAAAAAAATAACATCTGGTTGGCTATCGACAGGCGTCAGCGTGCCGACGGCGGCACATCAGCAGACGATGACGAAGCCCCCGGGGGCCACGGAGAGCGAGCTAATGATGCGTGGGATAGGATACATATGAGGAGGAAGTACAGTAATAGTGATAATAGTGATAGTAATGAAAATAATAGAGCTGATAACAATAACAGAATATGACTTTTTTATTTGTAAGCGCGGTCTACCTCCTCCTGATATACTTCCCCTTTTCTCCCTCACAATGCAATGTGTGCGTGTGTGTGTGTTTGTGTAATAAATACAGAAGAGAGTTTCAGAAATGCAAATAAGGATCTGTTTTATAATGCATTTGTGTTATTTTGCTGAGAGGGGGTGGTAAGTTTCAGAAGCAATTACACACAAAATATGCTCACATGTCCACTCATACATGCAGCAGGTCCTCTTTCCAACATGAGATCAGACGGTTTATACTGAAGTGACACATCATTCAGCCTGTTCATAAGCACACTGACAAAAGTATTTTTTAATATTATTGTCCTGCTGCCTTTCATGGTGCTGGTGTTAAAAGCACAGACCTCTTAAAATGATGAGTTTAAAGCTTCTGTGAGGGGTTTTCAGCGGGTTGTGAAACTGAAATGAACAGTGAGGCCTCCTCATGACCCGCTAAAGGAAACAAAACCATCCACAACAAGACTGAAATTGTCTGAATTTCTAAAGGAAATTCAGGTCAAACCTTTGGTCCATGAATTTTTCACACAAAACGGCAAAAGTGTCCAAACCACTACATATTCATGACAACTACCAACACCTAACTCCAGTAGCACTAGTGATTAAAACCTGTTTTAACCTCCTGAGTAGAACACCTGACCACCTCTTGTGTAAAATTGACTGCGAAATACACTGTACAACCTTAACACATACACCATGAAAACACACTTGTTTATAACATGCTTCCAAAGTGACGCCTCTTACCCTAAGACAGTTGGGATAGGCTCCAGCCACAGAGCCGAAGAAGATGAATGAATCTTCCTTCAGAAACTCTCAGTTTGTGTTGATTTTGGTGCCACACTGTGAGCAAATAATAGAGTTTTGAGATTTTCCTCATCTGCTTAAAGGTGGGGTGTGCTGGAAATTTCGGTATTCTCTATAAACACAACATCCAAACTAGGCTCCTCCTCCGTGGCTCAGTGCCAGCGGCAGCACATGCCCCCTGCCTCCAACTGTAGCTAATAGCTAATAGCTGTAGCTACATTATCACATTCACCAGACTCAAGAGCTATACCCCTGACTTCCGGCAGGTAAATGAAGCACTGGCAAATATCAATATAAATCTTTCTCCCTGTTGCAGCCACTATCGTAGCCGCTCAGGATAGCTTCTCGCGCTCGCTATCAGCAACACACAAAGTCACATGCACACTGGGTGCACTGTGATTGGCTGAGGTTACCAAGCCTACTCTCCACCCAGAAATATCCTGAGTCAACCAAACCATCAACAAACAGGCAGAGGAGGGATTTAAGGCAGACACAGACACATGTCATCAACAGAGGCCTAGAGATATGCAGTGGAAGATTACTTTTTTTCAGGAAAATCCCGCAGACCCTACCTTTACTAGACCGGAGACCTGTTCAGGGTGCACCCTGATTCAAGCACAATGACAACCTGGGTAGGTTTCAGCCCTCACAACTCCAAACAAGAAAAGTAGTTAAGAAGGATGGATGGTTGGAACTAAGCCAACTAATTTCTTACAAAAACTTAATCTGCTCTCTTTTGAAGGCCAAATGCATCACATAACAAGAATCTCCACCCCTGCTGCTCTTTTGGGGACATGGTAAAACTTGTAAAAAGCAGACCAAGGGATCACTTTTCTAAAACAGTACAGCTGCTGTAAAAATTAGAACCTTTGTTTACGTGACTAAAAAGTTACACAGACAGCAATGATTACATCCACAGATACAAATTACATCTGATCCCAGTCTAAGTCCTGGCAGCTTCTAAAGCATATATAGTGTTCTTCTTTAAATATTGTGGGGATGAAAGAAATCATTTTGAGAAGAAAACTTTTGGTTTACTTCATCCTTTTGTTTTTGTTATTAAAGTTACACACTTGAGGGATAAAACAACCAAAATCACTGCTGTTTGTTCATCCTCTAATCTAGCTTTAATGCATCAGACTTTCAGACTTCAAACAGAGAAGCTGATCTCCAATCAGCATCTCACGAAGGGGGGATGTCTGTCTGTTTACTGTTCACACACTCAATACACTACAGCCCTCATGTGCTTCAGTAACTCTGTGTGTGTGTGTGTGTGACAGGCATTGTTTATCCTGTTTTGCGTAAAAGTGCTGCGGTTCAAGTCTGGGTCAGGGGGAGTAAATCTTTTGGGTGGGTGTGTTTACGATGAACCCTGGGACCCTCCTGTGACCTGTGTGTGCATGTGTGTGTGTGTGTGTGTAGAGATGATATGTATGTTACTATGGGTGGGTGAGTGTATGTGTATGTTTATAGTGATTGACAAAGAGAAGGGGGGGGGGCATGTGTGTGTTTTTGTGTGTGTTTATGTGTGTGTTTGAGGATCGGGGAGGGGGGGGGGCTGATAGATTAGCCAGGTTGGGATGATTGGGTTGAGGATTAGATGGATTCAGGAGGAGACACGTCTGTTTACTCTGCAAAGACGACTTATAATAGGCTGATTGGCATGATGATTACTCACACACAC
This sequence comes from Thalassoma bifasciatum, assembly GCA_008086565.1. Classification (NCBI taxonomy): domain Eukaryota; kingdom Metazoa; phylum Chordata; class Actinopteri; order Labriformes; family Labridae; genus Thalassoma; species Thalassoma bifasciatum. Next base: position 309,095 of record RPOG01000389.1, read on the forward strand.
ACACACAGAAACACACACGAGCAGGCTCACTTGCTGTGCACACACATTCGTTCATGAACACCATATGTTGATGAGCTTATTATTATTGCCTTTACATCACCCGTCCTCTAGTTTCTCTTCGCTTGTCTCCTAAATTCAGATGTGACGCTCGTCTCCTTCGGCCTCTCGGACACGTTTCCCATTAGGACTGACCCAGAGAGCTTGCAATCAGAGAAGGTGTGTAACTAAAGCCCCAGCAAAGGCAAGTAAGTGGAGCCGCACTCAGGCAACTACCCCAAAGGCATGGGGGGTGCTCTGGTTACCCGGTGCCATGTGTGTGTGCGCATTGTTTCTACTTACCTGTCTTTATGTGTCACAGAAGTGCAGGGCTCAGAATAAAGCACAGAGGCAGAGAAAGGCAGGATTATACTCATGGCAGGTTAGAGAAAGGCAGAGAGAGAGAAGGAGAGGATGGGAGGCAAAAGCGACAGGGAGAGGCTTAAGATTACAGAGGCGAGCTGCACTCTTTGTTGCCGTGTTCGGTTTTGACGGACGGCTTATGTTTGGGGAAAGAGTGAAGGAGTCCGTCAGCGCGCTACCATAAAATTCGCAGGACTGCCGAGGATGTTCTTCTCCACTGATCAAACTTTCGTCTGACAAACGAGGAGCCCCGGACTTCAAGGAAGGTAAAGAAGAGAGGTCAGGGAACTGGATGTGATCCAAAGGAGGGGCCACAAAATAAAACCCCAGGGAGGTTTAGTCAGGGGGAACCAGGTGATTGAGCCTTCAGGGTGAATAAAAAGTCAAGCAAAACCAGGAGGGAGCCTGGAAGAGGGAGCAACAGGGAGCGGAAAAGCAAGGAGAGAGAGGAAAATTAGTCTGCAGAGAAAGAGAGGGGGACGCAGACTAAAGAGAGATCAAGGCTGACTCTGGTCTCTGCTGCTCCTAACCTGATTAGGTTGAGAGGAGGTGGAGGGGAGTCAGGGAGACCCCGATCAACAGCGAGAGAAGAAGAAGAAGAAGAAGGGTAGACAGACAGAATTACAAGAGGACGCTTGGTGAAAGAAGCCTCTTAAATCTGGGAGCTGGAATTAGAGCCGCAGAAACTGCAGAGGGGAAGCCACAAAACCACAGTAAGTAAATTAGGAGCCTGTAGCTGGAAAAACGTGTAATGAAGCCATGGGCGGGGGAAGGAGTTTGTGGTTTGGAGAGTGCTTTATATGCTGTACCTTAATGAATTGATTTCCTGTATGTACAATTCTCTCATTTCATCATGCTCCATGACTTCATATCCCTCTTTATTCCTCACCTCCTACAAAAACATAACTCCTTCCCCCAACATCCCTCACTCGTATGACTCCTATTCTCATGTCCATGAACCCACAGGTGAAGATGCCGGCCAATGGGAACCGTCCCTTGAAGCTACAATTTGGTCTTATTAACCACGAGGGACGCTACCTCACTGCTGAGAACTTCAGCTTCAAGGTACAGACATGACATCCAGTGCAGACAAAGATGTGTAGAGCTCATGATCGTTAGGTTCAAAACCATGTTTACACTGGTCTCAGCATCTGTTAGCTCTCATTTAGAACAGCTAGAGTACAGGTACAGGTGAATATGAATGGGAACATGACATGAAATTGAATGTTCTATGCAGCCTGAAGTTCCTCTTTAGATATGGGATTCATGAGAGAGACAGATCCTGGTTTTATTTGCTCAACCCCTAAAGTGAAGCATCTCTGAGCTTTGACAGTGAACCATGCAATTATGATTTCACAGAAGAATAAGAGACACACAGCACAAACAAAACAGCACAAGTAACACACGCAAACACAGTACAAGCTTTCAAAACAACTTTGCCCCAAAGTGACTTCACTAGACTGCACATAGAGTGGACAGTGTGGCTCCACCTTTTTGGTTTCAAAGCAAAAGTGCCCCTAATAGAGCCGCCACCATCTTGTTGCCAGAGTCGGTGCATGAGAGAATCAGAGTGGAACCAGGTGACTAAAAAAAGTTCAATTTATTTCTTTGGAAAGTCTGACCTCTTGCCATTCCTTCAAGGAGTATACTACTATTCCCGAAAAAAACACACAAGAATTGCAGCAGTCAATCATTGTACAACTCAGTTTTTTTTAACTTATAAATACTGAAAAAGACACTTTTCTGAAAAAGAGGACTTGAACAGAATGCAGCCCAATAATAACTTCATATCACTTCAGCATGCAGATGTGAGAAGCATTCCCACATGTGAATTATTATTTCAAACTCTGCCATAGGCTCCATTCAAATGAATGGGGGAGACTGAGGTTTTTACCTATACTGCAGCCAGTCTCCAGGGGGAGCAGTTTTTAGGCAACTTCATATCAAGTCCAGAGAGATGGTTTCATTTTTTTATGGTCTATGCTTCTACTGCATCCAACCGTTATTTTAGCTGCTCGGTATTTCAAGCAACAAAATTCATGTATTGAAAATGTCAAAAGAACAAGCTCTTCCTATATTATTGTCTGTGACAGCTTAACAGAGGTGTCTGTTGTGATAAGGATTGGCTGCATCTTTAAAAAAAAAGAAAAGGAAAAGACAAGGAGCACCTCTTTTTACACAAGATGGCGGTGCCTTCAGCCAATCAACTTTAAGCACTTCATCTTACTTACAAAGGTTTTTTTAGTGTGTCAATTCCTACTTATTTGTTACAATTAATATAAATTCACAACTTCCATCTGAGGTCATGCCAAACATGGTTATTATAAACGGGAATATTTATGTTGCTATGTCTTTCCTCATTCAACTTGTCCTTCTTTCTATCTTCAAAGATACAAAAGGCAACAATCCCCAACTTTTAGCTCTAGCGTGTCAGTAGTTACTTCCTACCAATCAGCTACCCAGAGATGCACTCACCAGTTCTGCTCCTCTTGTCCAGATTGCAGGACAGGATACTGCTCTTCTTCTCTGGATCAGGGATGATTAAGGTCTAGTAGCTCCTTAGGTTCTTCTTGCATCAGTGGTTGGTCACTGATATTACCTCTAAACCCTTCATGATCAGCCTGAAACAGAAACAAAGCACAATTTTAGAAATGCTTACCAATTCAGGATACCAATTTCTATAGTAGCCAACAAATTTTGCCACAGTGTCAACAGGCAAAGGTGAATTGTGCTGGATGTCTGTCCAAAAGATATTTTGAAATTACTGTCTGTGATCGATATTTTCCTGGTGTGGCTTTGGCTTTGGCATGAAGGGTATTCAGTTCTTAATGTGGTCAACGGATACGAGTGGATCCCATACAACTACTGAGTGTCACCAGAGTGATGGCATTTATATATATATATATATGCTCATGAATCTTGTGTGTATTTACATGTCTGCTCAAGGATGCCCATTTGAAGTCTGATCATTCCTGCCAACAGTAAGAGCAGAGCTGCTGGTAGAACAGAATTAAAACTGGTGGTTTGTTGTGAACCAGTCCAAGACTAAGAGTGAAAAGCCTTGATTTTCTTGGTTTGAACATGTTCTTTCTTTTCAGGTGAATGCATCAGCCCCAAGTCTGAAGAAGAAGCAGATGTGGACTCTGGAGCAGGACTCTCAGGACACACAGGTGGTGTATATGCGCAGCCACCTAGGACGTTACCTGGCCTCAGACAAAGACGGCAAAGTCACGTGTGAGGCCGACGGCCACAACTCAGACTGTCGCTTCCTCATCGTCCCTCAGTCGGACGGACGCTGGGCCCTCCAGTCTGAGCAGCATCTCCGCTTCTTTGGCGGCTCCCGGGACTACCTGTCCTGCTTTGCTCAGATAATCACAAATGCAGAGCTGTGGGGGATGCACCTGGCGTTGCATCCGCAGGCCAACCTTCTGTCAGTGGCCCGCAGGCGTTACGCCCACCTTTCAGCAGAGGACGGGGAAATCGCAGTGGATGTGAACATTCCCTGGGGCGTGGCGGCGCTCTTGACTCTTGTTTACATGGAGGGAAAGTACTGCCTTAAGACCTGCGATGGCCGCTTCCTCAGTAATGATGGGAAGCTGGTAACGCAGAGTGGGAGGGCCACGGCGTACACGCTCGAGCTGAAGTGTGGAAAGCTCGCCTTTAAAGACTGTGAGGGGAAGTATTTGTCTCCCATGGGGCCTACAGGCACCCTAAGGTCTGGTCGGTGCTCCAAGCCGGGTAAAGATGAACTTTTTGACTTAGAGGAGAGTCATCCACAGGTGGTTCTGATGGCAGCCAATGGGCGATACGTCTCCATAAGACAAGGTAAGAAAACAGACCTATCATCAACTGCTCATATCATCATTCATCCAAAACCTCGAATGCACCAACTTGGTGATTCATTGGTCCCCTCATCCTTTCTGATTGGAAGGACCTTAGAGCTGACCTTTCATGCCACTGAGGGTGGTCACATGATCCTTTCACTGACACACACTGACCTACAAACATACATTATAGAGCAGAGGGGCAACAAACACCCACACAACTACGAGCCCTCAAACTGTGCTCTGATACCCCCCAGAAAACTGAGCTGACACCCACAGGAAGTACACTAACTCTGTGAGATGCTGAGTATGCAAAATTCAAGTAATAGACTGCTCTCCAGTGATTGACAACTGATAAGAGATGCATTGTAATTATGGGTAATGTAGTCTGCTCATCAACGTGCATCAATATCACATGGGACTGCAGCATCTTTCCAGGAAAACAAGATAGACGAGGCTGATACAGGAGACTATCAGCCCCATCTGGGAGAAGTGAGACCAATACGTCATTCGTTTTAGGGTTGCAATTGATTTAGGTCAGTCCACTCTTGGTATTAAGTCTTACATTAGCGAGAGCTTTGGTGCAATAACAGATTATCTGTGCACTTATGCTGGGAACAGAGATGAGGATGGATTTTACAACAAACAAAAAAAAAAACAAACAAAAAAAACAAAAAGAGTTCATATGAGACACTAAAATGAATGTTATCAAAAAGTTTTAGGATAACAAAATCAAGACAGCCATTCTTAATACAACTGGTTGTCATATCAGAAATCCAAGCTCAACTTTCAGTCAGTATTCTAACCTTCTAACCTCCAGGCAGTCGACAATATTCAGCCAATGGATAACTACTCTAACTCTTAGACGTTATAAAACCAAAACTTGATTCATTCTACAGAATGAACAATCTGAGCCCTAAAAGGTAAGTGTGAAAACATAAACAAGCTACATATTCACAAATGTTTTTGAACCTTCATAAATACATTTATAGGTTTGTATTGTATTGCATTGGAGCTGGAAGATTTCTTTATTTTACAGTTCTGAAAGGCAGACAGTGACAGTTTTCTTTTTCTTATTTAAGTTTTATTTAAGAACAAAGTGCAACATGGGAGAGGGAAAGTGTGTGTATGTGACAAGCAAAAAATAAAGCATGAATTGTCTCAAGAGGTAGAAAAGCAAATCAAAACCACAATCAGATTATTGTTAGCTCATATTAGAAAGGACCACAAATTCTGTCTGGATTGGTTTGACATATTTAACACAGCTGGTCCTTAGTTCAACAGAAACATCTTTTCACAAATGTAAACACAAAGAAATTCTTTCTTGTGTATAAATTAGTGATGTTCAATACCACGATTTCCTTTCCGATCTGATTCTAAATAAACTTCAGACTGATATTGGCCATATTGACACGATATCAATATGACACTGATAGAAATTCTCACTGTTTGTCCACTAACATCACAAACCACGTCTTGGCTGTTTACGGAGCTCCATACATGACCTTGTTTACACTCTGCTATTGTGTCTACAGACTGAGTGACCGAATGACTGAGTGACCCACTGCGCTTTCGCATTCCACGCTTACACAGATAGAAGAAAAAAGTAGACCACACAAACCACGAATCATTTGGACAAGATCTCAACTGTTTCATTACTTTCCTGTGTTCCTGTTAATGATAACATTATTTCAAATGACTGAAGTATGAAAGATATCAACATTTTGATTTGAGATTCAATTTTAGAGCATAAAGCTCCAGTAGCAGAGGTATTGATATTTCAGTATTGATCTGCACATCACTCGCATCAATATTATTTACAATTTTAGGCTGTGGCAAAAACCTGCATTTACACAGAAACACTGAGGGACTAAAAACACTGTCGTATGCATATCAGGTCTGTAGATGGCAATATAACTGTAGGAGCCGTATTCACAATAACAGTATAGAGGCTGAAACAGCAGGAAAAGTACAATAAAAACACGTTTTGTCAGAAGGCAGTCTGTGGATTTAGCAGCAAAGGAATGAAACAATAGGTTGTTGGTGTTCTTTGGTTGCACCTGGCACTGTGTGGGCTTAATGCGCAAAGCTGGAGAGCGTTTGCAAAAGTTTGCATTTTAAAAACACCGTTTTTATGTAAACGGGAGGCTGAAACGCAACAATACTTTTGCGTTTCACTCATAGTCATGTAAACGGGGCCTTAATCTACGCCTGAATTGCAGAGGGCTCAGGAAGTAGCCACTGTGTATTAATATCTTTTCACAGGGAGATGTCAATATGTGGGGAAGGTATTTATCTCTACTTCCCATCTGAAAATGAACATTTCCTCAGAATAAAGTCGCTAGCTTCAGAGGCTTGTGGAGCCAAAAGAATCTTAAAAAATGTCAGAGGAAACACCTGCACATTAATTTCACTTGGCTAAAAATAAATCACAAAGATGCGACATAAATGATCAAAAAGTTGTGCTTACAGGTCAGAGAAGGTTTTTTTCAGGATGGGTATTCTTATATGGGGCCCAATAGCGTCCCCTTACCTTTAGCAGCCCGCTCCTTGTGGACACTTGAGGAACTGCAGCTCTCATTCTTCCACCCTAGCTCCATTTTTTATAACACAAGGCTGCTGCTTATCCAAACCTTCCTCCAGGGGTTGCTGGGAAATGGTGTTAACGCTCTACACTTGTTCCCATAGTGCTTGCTGAAACAGCTGCTTGTAAGCCATATGCTGCGAGAAGCTGTGTTGTTACTGTATTATGCATTTGACACAGCTGCTGGAGAGCGTTATTTGATCAGCATGCAGCCTTAAAGCCAGACTACTATGTGGATGGATTACACTTTATCCAAACTGGATTCAAAGTTTTTCTTCTTACAGAAATGTTACGTACATGTGATGAGTGTATATAAACAAAAGGAGGATCATGTTTCATTAAATCAGGAGGAGAAGGATTTGCATGTTCTGTTGCTGATGGTTCGTCAGTCTGATTTGAAACTGGATTTGGGATGGATTAGCATACACCAACACTGCTTGTCAGCATCCTTGGCCATGACATCCATCTGCAGCCTGCAGATTCTTGTCTGCAGGCTTGAGTTACTCCAGCTCTGGGTGCTGTAACTGAATCTCCCTCTTTTGCTCATTGTTCCTGGTTTTCAGTGGGAGCAGACACCAGCCACTTGGAGCACTGTAAACTGATTGGTTAATGATGATGAAGAGGAAGAACTTTTACAAATGTAGGAACAGAAATGCTCTTTGGTTTACCATGACTTTTTCTGTTTTCTACACACAAAAAAAAAAATCATCTCTGCATCTATTCCACTCATGATCTACGCTAACAAAAGCTTTATCTTCCTCCGCCACACTTGCTCGCACACAAAACCACACTGTCCTGCCGCGGCGAGTGGTGAGGCGGTGCTTTGAATTATTGATGAAGTTGGCCCCTGTTCCTGGAAGGCAAAGGGGGGAGTCTGCTTTCAGAAACCCAAGCTGGATCTCACCTGGGGCCAAGGCTTCTGCCCCTCCAGCCTCGCTCAAACCCACTAATCTAACCCGCTAACCCCCCAGAAATCAGTCAGTGCTGAGGTGCTGCTGTGTTTGGCCACAAAAAACACTGAAGGATGCTCAGGTTACAGCGCAAGATGAGATTTGTGTAACATCAAAATTTGGTGACTCAAAGTGACTTGTTAGAATACAGCAAAAACCAAAGACAAGATGTGACAAGATGACACCAAAAACTTGGAAACGGATGGGAGGAACTTGGGCTGGGCAATTAATCTCAAATTCGATAAAATCACAATATATTCTGTTGCAATATTCTAATCACAGACAGTGCAATATTTCTTTACCTTTAACCTGAAATGTGGCAAAATATCAGATACAGTTTTTGCAGCAGATGTTTCTGTTCTACACCAGAGTATTTAAAAACTACCTTTATAAAATAAATAATCTAAGTGGTAAAAAGAGGTAAAAACAGCAAAGAGAAGCAATAACACTGCGTGTGAGGTGGTAAAGATTTGCTAAAAAGCAACAAAATTAGCATTTGAATTGGGTTAAAACCTGGAAATACTCAATAAGTAGCAAATATCGGCCAAAAGTGGCAAAAAAAGGGTGAAAGTGAATGAAACCGCCGATAAAATTTTTTTTGCAAGAGTGAACCTGAAACAGTCATAAGATCAAAAATAGTTCAAAAGTGGCAAAAAAGAGAAAAAAGTGTGAAAAATGGCCAAGTGGCAAAAAAAAAAAAACTTTGGAGGAGACTGTAAAAAAATTCAGAAAGTAGAAAAAATAGTGGAAAAAGTGACAAAAAAAACAGTTAAAAGTGGTTAGAATGGCCAAAGTCAACAAAAAATGCAAGAAAGTTGGGATTAGACTTCAAAAATAGTTTATTTAATTGTAAAACAAAAATTAGTCTGAAGTTGGCAAAAGAAGGGTAAAAACAGGCAAAAAGTTGTTTGTGGACCTGAAACAGTCATAAGATATAAAAAAAATAGTTCAAAAGTGACAAAAAAGGGAAAAAAAGTGTCAAAAATGGCCAAATGTCAACAAAAAGTCTGAAGAAAATTCAAAAAGAAATTCAAAAAGTAGCAAAAATAGTGGAAAAAGTGACAAAAAAACAGTAAAAAGTAGTAAAAATGGACAAGGTCAACAAAAATGGCAAGAAAGTTGGGATTAAACTTGGAAAATAGTCAGTTTTTTTATAATTAAAAAGAGTAAAATGAGCAAAATATGCAAAATATGGTCAAAGCCAACAAAAATTAGCAAAAAATGGGAGTGAACCTAGGAAATAGTGAGAAGATATCAAAAAAATTGTCCAAAAGTGGCAAAAAAGAAGTGAAAAGTGAGTTGAGCAGTCACAGTAGTGGTAGAAGTGAGTTGTTGTTGTTGTGCTGTAATAATGTAAGTAACTGTTCATGTCTTACAATGTATTTGTTCAAAAATATAGAACATGGGAACCGAGAAATAATCGCACAAAAAATTGCAATTGCAATATAGGAAATAATGATCACAATTTGATTATTTTTGCAAATTGTTCCCCAATCACAATCAATACCAGAGAAAAGTATGATGTAAATTTGCACCTTATGTTGATCAAAGTAGAAAAGTCCCTGCGTGCTCAAACCTCCAACCTTTTCAGAACTTCAGTGTATAAACTTCACCAGTTTCTGCCTCTGGGTCTGACAATGATTAAAGACAGAGAAGAAATAGAAAGCAGAGCAGGGAGGACACAGCTCTCAAAGGACTTGAGGACAATAGCAGTGTGAGAAAACAGGTGGGCACTTCATCCTCTTAATGTCACCTGTCTTTTCTCAAAAGTTAGCTCCCTGTCTCTGCTTCTTTTTAGAGCAGGAAGGTCATGTTTGCTAAGTAAGTCCAAACACCTTCAAGGTTGAGTGTATAGTAATTAGCAACTTTAGCATCTGGCCTCCACCCTGCACCAACAGGACAAACAAAGTGGTAACAAATGTGTTTTTGTATTTGGAGCGAGTTGCACAGGTTGAAAGACAGAGAGGAGGTTTGCTGTTGTGCACAGAAGGATTTGTATTGATGGATGGAGGATTGTACTTATCATGCATCACAGAGCTTCTCTCTCTCTGATCTGAATGATGCTTCACAGGCAGGAAGAGCAGGAAGGAAGCGTTTAAATCCAGAATCTGACTACAACTAGTCCTGTCTAAATGTTCCATTCCTACACCGTTAACTGAGTCAGTGTGACTAAAGGGTTGACTGGTGTGAGCTTGAGCATGGTTGTGGATAGAAAAGTGTTTCAGGGGTTTAGTTGACAGGAGTGGGCTGCAGCATCCTCTGTCATGTTCCTGAGCTCTTAACATGTCAGGTGGATCCATCATCATGTCTCTTATCACCTGCTTGTGTTCCTCAGGTTGAAGTGGCCCACTCTGACATGAGAGTGAGGACCTGATGATAGTTAAAGGGCCGATACTAGTTAGTGGTTCATGAGACCGAGAACTGATATTTGGAAACCATATTGTTGCTAAGCGCACTCCAGTGGCAGCTTGTTGCAGCAGCTCTGCCTGTTGCTCTTTTTCCTTTTCTTCTTGTTTATTACCTTCAAACCAAACCATGGTCACAGTGTATATATGAGGATTAAGCCCCGAGCATGTTAATGGTAACGAATGTTTGGCCTGAGCTGAGGAGAAGGAGGTCAGGACAATGTGCTGGTACAGTTGTGTGAGCGAGTAAGAGACAACATGGACCTGTCCTTCCATCCATCGCTACGGGGAATGCAAGTTCTGTCTCCAACAAGATGGAGCAGCTATCAGCGCTAACACAACACCAGAGAGAAAAGCAGAGGGAAGAGTGGCATCATGCTCATCACAGAGACATGAATAACAGAGCTAACATCAGACACAACACCACGATGGAAGGGTTTCACCTGCTGTTAGAAGACAGGAAACAGGAGAGAGAGACTGAACAGGCTGGTGAAGAGGAAATGTTCAGTCCTGGACCCTGTGGAGGTGGAGACTGACTACAGAATTATGGACAAGCTGTCGGCTCTGATGGACTTCTCTATTTAATCAATTAATTTCTACTTCTACTTTTCTAAGTACCACTAAGTGGCAGCTTGTTGCAGCAGCGTTGCATTGCTGCTGTGACTGGGAATTTCACTGTGTGTTTTTGAAACTATATTTTAATGCCGTGCAATGTCCATTCATTAACTCTGGGATGCTGTGTATCACAAACCTGTCTTCAAGAGCACTGAACTAGAGTACTAGAGTAGATTGCAGGATGAGAAATACTTTAGGCTAAAAATATTGTTTGGAGGTCGAAAAAGACAAAAAACTGCATGACCTTCTGGGTCAAACACACACAACTTCTTGTACCTTTTATACCTCTGAACTAGGGCTGGGCAATTAATCGCATATTAAATGAAATCACAATATGACCTGTTGCAATAGTCTAATTGCAGACAGTGCAATATTTCTTTAACCTGTGTCAGAATCCCAGATAAACTTACCAGTAGGTGTTTTCTGCTGTACACCAGTGTTACTTAACTAATGAGTCAAATTGTTGAAACTTAGCCTAGCAAGACAAACAATCTGAGTGGTGAAAAATGGCAAAATGACAAAAAACAGCAATAGAAATAAGTTGAAGGTGCAAAAAAAAATGGTCAAGAAGCAGCTTTATGGGCAAAAAAATGGAAAAAAACTCAAGAAATAATCAGAAAGTAGCAAAAAATGGTCCAAAAGTGGTGAAAAAAGAGTGAAAGTGACTACAATGGCCAAAAAACAACAAAAATGGACAAAAACATACTTAGAAGCAGCAACAGCAACAATGGGGAAAAAATGACAAAAAAACAGTGAAAGGTGGTAAAAAATAGCCAAAGAGAACAAAAAATGGCAATGAAGTTGGGATAAAACTGAAAGAATGGTCAGAAGGTAGCAAAATGGTCAAAAGTGGTGGGGAAAAAGAAAAAAAAGTGACTAAAATGGGCAAAAAGCAGTTTTGAGTAGCAAATGTTCATTCATGTGTTTGTTTAAAAGCCTATAGGATTGGGGACCTAGAAATAATTGCACAAAAAAATTGCAATTAGGTTATTTTTGCGAAACGTTCAGCCCTGCTTTGTGCATAAGCAAACGGGGCAGCAACACAAAGTGGCACAAAAAATGACAATTCTGACCCAAAAATGAATTTGGCTCTTACAACGACAATGAAAGATCCTTCAGGTGTCTGACCAGAAATGAACGCTCTTGGCCTCATAAAGCTAAATGACTCTTACACTGGAGTAAATCATGTTTCCACTCTGTTGGAGTCCACATTTGTCAACACAGCTGTCATTCATAAGACTTCAGCCTCTCTCTTACTTCACATATTAATGAAAGCCTAACTGAAAACTGAAGTGATCATTTGCTCACAAACCAGCATGATGTGTGTGAATGCATTCGCTGCAGCCAGCTCTAAAATTTGGCTTCACTTTAGGGAGCTGGGCAGACACATCCTGTATTTTGTTCCCACTAAGGAATAAAGAGTGATTGCACGATAAAAGTTGCGGTGATGAAGGATAAAGGACCAGTAGAAAGAGGAAACCAAGGAATAGGGGGATACAGGCATCAGCTTACCATTAATAATGGATGTCAGAGCCTTCTATCGCTGATGGATTAGTTAGGCCTGCTCCACTTGCCAGCAGCAGGTAGGACAACATAAGAAAGTGGAGCTGGATCTGGGGTCTGATCCAAACTGTGGCGCTGGGAACTCTACCTGTGTTTTCCTACACTGATGACATCATCTTATTGCTGCGTCAAAATTAGTCATCAGTGCAGTCATAGATATCCTCAGACTGCTGGTTTGGATGTCAGTGTGTCTAATCTCTTCTTCTCTCTTTCCTGTCCTCCCTCCATCCTTCTTCCCTCTCCTCTCCTCTCATCTATCAGACAGCGGCTGTGAGGTCCCAGCTGAGCCCTGTCGCTGGATCATTTCTGGGTTGAATTAGTGTGAAATGGACACGTGGAATAGGTAGACAAAGCATGACATTGAGTCGGGATGAGAGGGAATGAAAGTGATGGGCCCCCAGGCGTAGTCGTAGAATAGAGGGGCAGAAATGTATGCCTGAAATAAACTCAGGATCAATGATAATTCAAGCAGGAGTGAGACCTCATGGTAGCTAGTTTATCAGCTGTGAATGAGATGTGATTAAAGTGTCGCAGCAGCTCAGGCACCATGACATCTTTGTCACGTGTCATCATGTCTACTTCTCTGCTCTGTTTCTACAGTTGGCTATCAAATTAAGGCAAAAGGTGTAAAAGGAATTTCAAACCTATTGTTTTCCGAGATAAGTTTGGGAATAACCACTGGTACAAAAGATTATGTCCATAAAACCTCAAGATCACTCAAACCAGTAAAGTATATGAGCTATGATCCGTCACTTCATCACAATCGATAAGTGCAAAAAAAATGACTGCTGGGGGAATTTAAGACAACCAAGAGTCAAACTGGTTGTACCTCATTTTTTTAATTGGCTGGAGCATCAGCCAAAAGCCCTGCCTTTTTCATTACAACAAATGGAAGGGTCAAAGTTCGGAGAAAATAATTTAATTTTTTTTTTTTTAAGTCAAAAGGGATCTCTGTGATTCTAGTTAGCACCTACACTGATATTGTAACAGCAGAATGTACATTATTTTATTATCTATTGTTTTTATGTAACTACCATTCTGCAAACTTTTTGTTAAACGACCTCATTTAAAATCTGCATCCTTGCACTACTCACCACTGCACTGTTTTCATATTTTTTTAGCCTCTAAATATTAGTCTTGTGTATATGTTATTCTTTTGTGTTTTTAGTTATTGATAATGTTCTAAAATTATTATTATTATTTTTCTCTTTTATGCCTTACGATTACCTTGTATAAGAGAACAGTATACCAAAACAAATTCCTTGTATGTTCAAGCAAACCTGGTGATAAAAGTTGATTCTGATTATGCCGTGATTGACAGCTCTGACCAAAACAATCCAATTCAAACTCACAACACTGCAAAAACTGAAATCAAGCAATTGTACTTCTTACTTTAAGCAAAAAAATCTTGTATTACTTGACATAAGCCACATTCAACTGTCAACCCAAAACCCTGTCTTATTTCAAGATAGTTGAAGATATAAATGTGACAGGAAATTAGGATAATGTCTTGATACAAGAAACTTAACAAGTTTTTTTTCTTATCCCCTTGGCCATTCTAAGTAGAAGCAATTCAGGCATAATTTTAGTCTTTTAATAACCTGAAATAAGACATTTTCCAGTAAATGCAGCTCATATTCAGACCAACTTGATTTTTCTGAATTAAAAATAACTATATAACAACAAATACTTGTTTTTGTGAAAGATGCACTCAGTTGATGTAACTGACAAATGTTAATTGATTAAATCAATATATGTCCTGCACCATAGGCTTGGTTGGCCCAAAATTTTCTTTATTAACTGAGGGGAAAACCACATTTGTTCTTGTTTGAACTGACTGATCTCCTTATGGACTTGGGCTCCCTCAAAGATAATGTTCAACCCTTTGTCACCACCCATGGCAGTGATTTTAAACTCAACAAACAGAGCAGCACAGTCACTTGATCAGGCTTTAATTAAATTTGTCTTTTATCAAAAATTAAGCATTTTTTTAAAATCTTTTACATACTCTGAGCAAGTCATGCACTCTTATTTCTTAATACCTGAAATACTGTAACGTACTTTATACCCACATCTTGCAAAATTCACTTTCAGGCTTACAGTTAGGACAAAACTCTAGGGAACCACTTTAACAGGAACAAAAAAACACTGGCTCTATGTTCGTTTTAGGATGGATTTGAAGATTTATTGTTTGTTTTTAAAGTGTCGTATAGACTGACCCCACAGTACATCTCGAAACTCATCCAATTTTATACGCTACCATGATTCAAGTGAATGTATCTGTTGTTACCTCTAAAACAGTTTAATAGTTGTTTTTTCATATTTTTATGTATTTATTTGCATTTTCACAATAATGGCACAATGGAACTCTACCCTCCATTGTTCTTTTTCTGGTTCTGTCCTAAAGGTGGAGCTGAAACATCTCAAGTCTGTTATTCAACAAAAAATGTCTCATTAGTTTCAGAGTCAGGGTCAGATGGATTTAAGGTTGAGCTGCCTGAACTGGTCGGGGAGAACGGTCTGAGAGGTGAAACACAGCTGTGAAAATGGGCACTGTAAAGACGAGTGTTATACTGTTAAGATTATTATGATGATTCATTTTGGTTTCATAGTTTCCAGACTGTAAAGAGCTTTGTGGGCATTAAGTATGACAGTGCACACTGTAGTGTAAACATGGATTATGCCTCTTAAAGGCACAGCTGTTAAAAAGAGCTTTTTTAAATATACTTTCGATCATTTAAAATGTTTTAACAGTGAAGCATCTTCATCTTTCTCTATATTTTCCATATGTCTGATCATTATGGACTACATTAGCTCGAGGGTTGAGTGTGGTTAGTAATTATGGGAACATCCAGCTAAGTGTGGACCATAAAGTCCACGACTCTCTTCCTGCTCCTGCTTTATTCTTTTATTCAGGGGATTGAAGGATTGGACGGGCAGCGTTTGAAAGCTGATTATATCAGAGCCCCGCTGTGAGGAGGGCAGAGAGGCAGGGCCGGGGGTGGGATGACGGTGGGAGGCTGGGGGCTGAGGGAAGGGGAGGTGGAAACGGGGGAATGACCGAAAAAGAGGGGTGGGGTTGGGATGCAGAGATTTGGGTTGTTACAGGATAAAGAAAATGTATCAGGGGTATCAGAGGATGGTTCTTAATTGGGATTAAGGTTTGTACAATCTGTCTCTACATGATGACAACAATCATTTTCTTTTGTGCAAATATTCAGGATAAAGCTACAGTTTGATGACATCACTCAGCATGACTAATTGCAGCTTAGGAAATCAGACCATGAGCTTAGTCAGCTCAAAATCAAACTATTTCAAATTCATGTGAACAGCTTAGTCAGACCAAGATCAGACTGAGCACAGCTGCACTGACACAGAAGAGACTGGGATTGTTAGCAGACTGTGGTTCAATATGGCAGGTCTCGTTATACCTCGGCATTCAGCACAAGCAAATATAATCTGGAGTAGGAAGTTGGAGACCATGATAAATGGGCTCTGACACAAGAAAAAAACACCATGACAAATTTCTAACTGAATAAATGCACATTGTATGTTTGGAACATCCATCTCGCTACACATGAAGCTTCACTTCTCAAAAAAGCACCGCCTATCAAAGTGAGACATTCTCAGCCAGAAATCTGATTCTTTTTTCTGAACTTACACACAAACAAGACTCGACCCACTTTACCATCGAGCTATGACTTCAGTCAGACAGCTGCGTCCATTAACAGTTTGACTGATGATGTTCAGTTTTTCGGGTTTTACAGAAAACTCTAAACTGCCCCAAAAACTATCCCCTCACCTGCCATGAATCACAGAAATATCTTCTTTTTTAAGAGTTTCCTGATAAAAATGTTCGTCAAAGGAAACATGAAACAGTTTCACCAGAAAGTTTACAATGAATATGAGGCTGCCTTGGGTACTTAAATAAAGGATCCATCAGTAGATTTCTATTTCCAGATGCAACCAGGAAACATGCAAAAGAACTAAATTGGAACAAAAAGTATAAGTATCATAAAAGAACTGAGAATAACTTGAATCCTAATGTCGTAAATCCTGGTTTGACTGTTATTTCCTGCTCCTAACTCATATTACAGAGGCATAAATGACCAACACTTGGCTCTAACCATTCTCCCTGACAGGATTGAGCACCCTGATCTTTAACACTTGGAAATAATACACATGTAACCATTTGGAGTGATAAAAGTAAAACTTCCCACTGTACTTGAATGTATCACAATATACCTTATTTCTACTTTACTGGTTACATTTAACAGAAAAACACTTTTATATTTACAGTACTTTTTCCATCGTTTGCAAAATTTTGCTGCACATCTGCCAACGGGAGTAAAATATTGAGCCTTTCTGCACTTGTTGGACTACCTGTCTGTTACAGAACTGACTTTGAAATATCCTTTATTGTTTTTAACATTCTAAATGGGTTGGAACCTTCCTGTCTTGATCATCTATTTCTTTTTACTTTTTTTTCAGAGTTTTAAAGAAAAAAAAACATTTGAATGTCATTACAATAGTTTTGTATACTGCAATCAAACTTGTCTTTTTGTAAAGCAGTACTCCTTCAATTTTTATTCCCTCAGACTTCCCACATTCCCTCTCTTGATAAAATGGGGGGAAAAAAACAATGAAAAACAAAGTCTTGAGATACAGATAGGAACACAAAGGAGAACAGTCTGCTTCTCTGTGTAAGCTCTGCTGAGTCTCTTCACATTTGTTTTCATGAGGGTATTCAGATAGGAAGTGGACAGTAGGATAAGGCAGAGGAGGGAGGAAAGCTGCCCCAAAAGACTTCTCTCTTCTCGATGGTCTTCAATTCAAGCTGATTTTATTTGGCATCCTTTTGTGCGTTAACTTCCCATATTTTTAGATTTGCTTGACTTAACACAGTTTTACATTTTGTCATGTGACAGCTTGTAATCAGCTGTAATCCAACGTATACACGTGTACATTATGTTCCACTGCATCACAAATAGAGAAACTAAACAAGAGAGTACTGGGGAGTGTTCAGAGTCTCAGGTATTGATAGGTTGTGCTTTCTCTGCCCCTCCCAGGAGTGAGCCTCTCAGCCAATCAGGACGATGAGACGGACATGGAGACGTTCCAGATGGAGATTGACAAAGACACCAGGAAGTGCACGTTCCGAACCAGCCAGGGGAACTACTGGGATCTGGTGGCTCACGGAGGCATCCAGAGTACGGCCTCTGAAGTGTGAGTGAAGGTTCTCACATAAGTCATGGAGAGTGAATGAAATCACATTTTCCATATCATTTAATGTGGGGCTGGGGGAAATGGCAAAAAAGAAAATTCACTATATAGTTTTTCATATCATGTGATCTTGATCATTATCACCGTTTTTGAAGCTGCTAGTTTTAAAACATCTGCACAGAAAACCAAAGAAACCAGATATTAGTTCAACATTTCATTAACATACAAAGCAAAAAACTCTGCAACAAATTACTCTCTGGAGAATAACGATTAATAAAATATCAAAAATAAATTGCGCGTGTAATCTTTTTTTTTCATCTTTGAATGTAGCTTGTGCTGCGCAATGGACACAAAACGTACAAACTGCAGTGAAGCAGGAGAAGGTCAACTCTTTCCCACTGTCATCACACACATTTCCGCCATGTTTGATCAATTAAATATGCTCACAGCTGATCATTGATCTGAAATTTATCACGAATCACGATCATATAATTGCCCAGCCCTAATTTCACGCATTATTTACTCATTTAATACTACATACACAGGGCTTTTCTTTCCTTTAATAGTTGAACAGAAGAGTCACTTTAAAAACATATGTTGATAGGTGATTAAGTAAGAGGGCTGGATGTGTAAATGTTTTCCTGGTATTTGTAAATGGAATAAGAGATTCACAAGGCTAGAAAACTTTTGATGAAATCTTTTCCTCCATTTCCATTCAGGGCTTCCAATAATTTATGATTTTAAAAGAGAAAGAATCAAATCAACAGCTTTCACGTGTAGGTTTGCAAATATGGTGAAAATATAAACTGCTTGAGTTTGTAATGTTGCCCTTTTAGTTATGTCTTTTTTCATGTACTCTCAGCATTAATCTAACTATTTTCAAGAGCATTTCAAAGTATTGTGTCTTGTGTCCGACTGCAGGTCAGCAAACACCATGTTTGCAGTGGAGTGGCTCGGCCACAAGGTGGCGATAAAAGCCAACAATGGAAAATACGTCTGCACCAAGAAGAACGGGCAGCTGCTGGCTGTCAGTGACTCAATAGGTGAAAGACATTAACAGCTTTTCTTCTCTCTACTCTCTAATGTTCCCCCTCAGTCAAATGTGACGTTTCTCGTGTTTTCATGTTTTCATGTTGTCTGTCTGTCACCTCTCATCAGGTGAGGATGAACAGCTCACTCTGAAACTCATCAACAGACCCATGTTGATCCTCAGAGGACAGAACGGGTTCATTTGCCACCACAAGAACTCCAACACGCTGGACGCCAGCCGATCAGTCTATGACATTTTCAATCTGCAGTACAGTAATGGGGTCTACCATATCAAAGGTCAGCATGTTCCCACACAAACAGGATTGATTCACGCCTGGAGCTTTCTGTGCCTCTCAGAAATAAATG
Source organism: Thalassoma bifasciatum (assembly GCA_008086565.1). Lineage (NCBI taxonomy): Eukaryota > Metazoa > Chordata > Actinopteri > Labriformes > Labridae > Thalassoma > Thalassoma bifasciatum. Next base: position 328,053 of record RPOG01000389.1, read on the forward strand.
TTGTGTGCAAGAACCCAGTGATCTCTGAAACTTGATATTTAGATCCCTCCTCTGTTTCTATGTGTGTGTGTGTGTGTGTGTGTGTGTGTGTGTGTACTCACTCTGAATCCTGCAGGTGTGGACGGGCGGTTCTGGTACGTGAACAGCTCAGGGCTGGTGTGTTCAGATGGTGAGGTTCCTGAGGACTTTTCTCTGGAGCTGCTGGAGCACGGGCGCCTCGCCATCCGCACCAAGAACGGCAAATACCTGCGAGGAGATCAGGGGGGCACGCTGAAGGGGGACGGACTCTACCTGACCAGCTCGGCCCTGTGGGAGTATTAAACACGACCTGACATAAGTCCAGACCTGAGACACACAAAGCCTCAGACATCAACAATCAAAGACCAGTGCTGTTGCTCTCGCTGCAGCTAAACTCTGTGTCATTTTGAGGAAAGAGGATGCAACATTTTGGTCCCTAAGGTTTCAAAAAGTTGCATCAAAAACTTGACCACATGCAAGGAGAAAACGTGACAAAAGGAGCTGCTACATGAGACAAAGCTTGTGAATGAATTACTGTGAATGAACTCAAGTCTGTTTGTGTTTTCCTTTCAGTGTTTTCTCAGTCAGACTTTGCTGCATGGTTTTATATCTGTCTGAAGCTACACGTAAGGGCATTTCAAGTATTATGCTATTGTTTACGCAGCAACAAAAGTGTTACCACAGGTGTGTCTGTAACGTGACACTCATTCAACAGAGGAGGTGAAGTTATTAAAGTGACACTTGAGACAGAATTAGTCCCATTTAAGAGTGATGTTATCTGGTGGAGAGCTTCAGGTTGGTCACAGTGAATGTGATCAGCCAACGGGATCACTTTGTGTCTGTGAAAAGGTACATCCTCAGTTCCAGTGAAGTTGGGGCGTTGCGTAAAATGTAAACAGATATATAGATAGATATAAATATAATGTTTCGCAAATTTAGTGTAACCTATTTTCAATTCAGTGCCCTTCAAAGACAAGATATTGTTTAAATTGATAAACTTTGTTTTTTTCCCAAATATTCACTCACTTTGAGTTCGATGGCTGCAACACATTCCTAAAAAGTTGGGACAGGGGCAACAAAAAACTGTAAAAGTTGAGGAATGCCAAAAAAAACAGTTGTTCGATCATTCCACAGGTGAACAAGTTCATTGGAAACTAGTGAGTGTCATGATTGGAAAGAAATGGAGCATCCCTGAAAAGCTCAGTTGCCCACAAGCAAGGAGGTTCACCAGGTTCACCACTTTGTGAGCAACTGTGTGAGTAAATAATCCAACAGTCTAAGAGCAATGTTTCTCAATGTGCAATTGCAGAGAATGTATAGATCATTATCTACAGTCCATAAAATCATCAAAAGATTCAGAGAATCTGGAGAAATCTGTGCAAGTAAGCAGTAAGGCCCCAAACCAACAATGAATGACCTTTCACACACACAGACACACACACACACCCTATGCAAAGGATACTCGCACGTGGGCTCAGGAACACTTCAGAAAACCATTGTCAGTTAACACAGTTCATCACTACATCTACAAGTGACAGTTCAAACTCTACCATGCAAAGACAAAGTCAGATATCAACGACAGACAGAAACGCCACCACAGCCACTGGCTTCTCTGGCTCCAAGCTCATCTATTAATGACTGAGGCAAAGTGGAAAAGTCTGCTGTGGTCTGATGAGTCCACATTTCAAACTCTTTTTGGAAATCATGTAGATGATCAGGCAAAAGAGGAAAAATACAATCTGGAGTGTTCCCAGTGTAAAGTTCAAAAGCCAGCAACTGTGATGGTGTGGGGGTGTGTGGCATCATGGGTAACTTACACATCTGTGATGGGGACATAAATTCTGAAAGGTACATTAAGGTTTTGGAGCAACACATGCTGCCATCAAAGGAACGTCTTTTTCAGGGACACCCTGTTTATTTTAGTGAGACAATGAAACCTAGACGCATTCTGCTCCTGTTACAACAGCGTGGCTTTGTAGTAAAAGAGTGCAGCTACAAGACTAGTCTGCCTGTAGTCCTTATTCAAAATGTGTGGAATGCTGTGAAATCCTTAAATATAGACTGTTGAATAACTTAAGTTGTCCATCAAGCAAAAATGGGAAAAAATTCCAGCTCCAAAGCTTCAACAATTAGTGTCCTAAGTTCCTAAATGCTTGTTCAGTGTTGCAACTCAGTGGTGAACATGCCCCTGTCCCAGCTTTTTAGGAAAGTGTTGCAACAATCAAATTCAAAATGAGTGAGTATTTGCAACAAAACAATAAAGTTTGTCAGTTTAAACAATGAATAGCTTGTCTTTATAGTGTATTCAGTTATAAGTGAGTGAAACAGGATTTGCAAATCATTGCATTTTGTTTTTGTTTTCATCTTACAAAATGTCCCAAATCATTGGAATTGGGGTTGTAGAAAACTGCTTTAAAACTTGTGTGAGCAGAACTAAGAGGATCTTTGCAACATTTTTCATCCCAGTCTCCATCATTTTTTCTACATACTTTCTTTGAGAGATGTTACATTTCTACCAGGATTAAAGGAATCAAAGCAAAACTAATCCTTGAGTGCTTTTGTACATTGTGTTCGTCACATGATGGTTATTGTCATCATTATGAATCCACAAGAGACTATCAATCAGGCATACTTTATGTCCACTTCCTTTCTTCTTTGGCTCTTTGGGCTAAAAGTGAGTGAATCAAAGCTTGAACTGAACAGGACAGCAATTTTAAAAATGATTTTAGAATTTAATTATCCATCCATTATGTACTGTGCTTTTCTTTTCAGGGGTCATGGGGGGCAACCAATCCGACTCTGTCACGCTTACAGGCAATTTTAAGTTACCCTTGAGTTTAATTGACTTAACAATCATGTCTCTGGACTCAGGGAGGAAGTAAAAGTACCAGCAGAGAATCGAACCAGGATCCTGACTGTGTGGCTCCAATGATACAATATCTAGTTAGAAATTTCAGCTTTGTTTTCACAGAACTAGCATTTAATAATAAAACTACATTCTCTTGATAACTCTTTTAAATTTAAAGCCAATCTGAAAGTGCAAAAGAAGGATCAAAAGAGCAACAAAGGGCGTGAAATGCTAAATAAAAAATAAAAAAAATAGGAGGTACGTACGGGAGACATGCAGAAACACTCCTTGGATTCATGAGCTCTTCATGTAGATTTGGATCTCACCGGTCCAACACTGCATCTGAAGCAACACTGTGAACAAAAGAGATTAAGTGTCAGTAAGTGTCCGTTCCCTTTTCCTTTTTGGATTTTTCTGGAAACATCTTCTAAATTCTGAAAGGGTTCAAGCTGAAGGGGTTTAAAAACACCTCATCAAGAGGAGGAAAATCAGTGCATGGTTTGATTTAACACTCATGTCAATACTAGAGATACACACTGTGATGAGTCATCAAAGGAATCTTCAATTGTAAGATATTACAAGGCTGTAGCTATGGTAACCCTGAAATCCTTAGCTATGATTGGCTATTTGCCTTTTCAGAGGTGGTACGTACATTGACGAACACTATTTATTTCATTTCTCAATAAAGCAGTCTTTAAATGTGAACCTTCCAAAGTGTTAAAATTGTAGTTCATGGAGCGACCACCGGAGGCTGACTGTAGAAAAACAAAAACCACATATACACTAACTCAAAACAAACATTTCTCAAAACTTAGGAAAAAAACTGGGGTCTGAATAGCTTGTGTCTGTATTGGCACACACTTTATTGGGTAGAATTACTTCACAACGCGTTAGTTTTGAAGTTATTAAACTCACAGGTTTTGCCCACATGAGAGCATGACTGACTTGAGTGACAGGTGGATATCATGTTGCTTTGTGAAAAGACACTTAAAGACCACCTCTGTACCTCACCCTGACTACAACAAAGCTAGCTTGAGTCAAGTGTTTGTCAACACAGCTGTTGAGAGCAATGATTCTGCACCAGAGACAAATGTGTGATGTCACAGAGACAAGGTCCACATTAACAGAAATACAAGTTACATATAAATATCAAACATTTTCTTTTGGCAGTACTTTAAATGGTGACTTCCTACATATTTAAAAAGCTTCCCTGGTGTTTATTTATCTATAATGCAAGAAATTATTACTTTTTTATTAGTACCATTACGGGGCCTTTCACGGCACCCAAGGGTCCCATACAAAATAAAGTTAAAAACACACAACAATAGTTTAAAAAATACAAAAGTTAAAAAGATGAGATGAATGGCAGTCAAAGCAAGCGAGGCAGAATAGATGGTTGTGAGGCAGGATTTGAAAACTGTCAGTGAAGTAATGTCACAGGTGTCAGGTGGGAGGGAGCTCCAGAGATGGGGGGGCAGAGCAACTTGAGGCTCTGGACCCCATGGTGGTCAAGCATGATGGGAGGGGGATTGTGGCTGAAGATCTGAGGGTGCGGCTGGGTTTGTTAAAGAAGAGATCAGTGAGATACAGAGAGATGAGGCTACTGAGGGATTTGAAGGTGTGGAGCAGCATCTTGTAGTTGATGTGATGGTGACAAGTTTTTTGTATGACGAGATCTTTGCTGAAGAAGGAAATAAAAAGTTAAAGTGAGGAAAAGAAAGACAAAAAACAACCAATCAAAGTGAGCAAAAACACTGTCTTCTATCTTATCTGTTATTAATGATTATTGATTGTTAACATTTTAACTATTGGTAAAGCAAAACACAAAATTTAGAGCCCTGTCTGGAGAGTTGACAGTGACATCACCAGTTAAAAGTAACTAATAATCTGAGCAGTTTTTTTTAAACGAGTACTCTGTACTTTTACTTGATTATATTTCTAACACCAGTACTTTCACTTGTGATTGAGTAATATTTTAGCAGTGTAACAGTACTTGTACTTGAGTACAGATTTTCAGTACTCTTTCCACCACTGTTGAAAAGTGTAAGTCAAGAAATGGATAAAAAAAAATTCTAAGGCAGTAAACAAACCCTGGAGCTCAGTTAAATCCATCATCAAGAAATGGAAGGAATATGGCATGTGTGTAAATTATGGCCGGGCAATTAAACGCAAATTAGATCAAATCACAACATGTCCTGATGCAATATTCTAATCGAAGACAGTGGAATATTTCTATAACCGGAAATGTAATCACCTTGTTCAGTTCCATTTTAAAATAGATGAACTATCCCTTTAAAGCAGTGGTGTTTGTGAGATTCGATATGAATTTTGTAACTGAGAATTCATCATAAAACAGTGTGTGAACTTAATGCAAATATGACTTTTTTATGTTTGTTTGACTTCTTTTTTTTATTTTTTTGGTAATTTCATGAATTATCTTTTTTTAATGCTTTGGGAAACATTTTAACTCTTTCAGCCATTTTAACACTAAATAATTTATAGTTTATAAGCTTTTTCACCCCTAAATGTGTGTCTGTAACATTCTTAAAAAATATATGTTGGAAAAAAAATGAAAACATTTTTTCAGCCCCTAAGAAGAATAAAATATCCTGACACAGGTTAATATGAATTTCCACCACATGAACCATTGAATTTAGGAGTGAACATTGCAAAAACTGAAATCTAAGCAAGTCATTATGTCTTATTTTTAGTAAAACTTGTCTTACTATTCTTGATTTGAGCCACATTTACTAGACAAGGTCATAAAAATTTATCATTTCAAGTTTTTTAAAGCCAAAAATGAGGCAAAATGAGACAGTGGAATATTTCTATAACCGGAAATGTGCCAAAATATCAGATACAGTTTCTGCGGAATACGTTTTCTGCTCTACCCCAGTTACTCAACACTGCTCAACCAAAGAGACAAACTGTTAAAAACTATCTTTACAAAAGAAACAATCCAAGTGGTAAAAAGAAGCAAAAACAGCAAAGAGTAGCAATAAAACTTAATGTGAGGTGGTAACAATTGCCCAAAGCAAAAAAAAAAAAAAAAGGCATTGAAATTAGAATAGCTGGTCACAAAAGCCAAATTATGTCGAGTATGACTGATTTACTAAAGCAAAAACAAGGTAAAACATCCAAGGGGATGGACTTTTTATAGGCACTGTATGTTCATATTCAAGGTGTGCTACGCAGTGTCCCTTGTGATTTCCTGTTGAAGTCAACCAACCCCTCCTTGGCCTCTTATCGCCGTTAAAGTGGTTGGATAAATAAACAGCAGATTTTCCTCTCAGTCTTTCCCATGAGGAGACTCAGCAGATGTTCACAGCAGGAGCACAGGGAGAGCCCTCCAGTCAGCACCTGCTCAGGTACCTGCAGAGGGTTCAGGAGTTAAGTTGCATCTTTCTTTCTTGCAAGACCTCCTCTTTCATTTCTCCTGCCTCAAACATTTCTTTTCAACAGAAAACAGGATCAATCATGAGCAAAGAGAGCAGTTATGTCAGAGTCTGAAGATGTCAGCTCCTGTGGCTGCTCGAGGTGTGAGGGCGGCTGCAGCTCCCGCAGCTCACAGTTTGATTCGTCAATGCATCAATAGCAAAGTGACTGAAGAATCTGTTGCTGTGGTGAAGGTGAGGATGACATCTGTTGGGTCATCGATCGTCCTGGTTTCACTGATTGATCCTGCTCTGTGGAATCAGTTCAGAGTGAGAGGAGACTCATTTCAATTTCTGAGACTTTTCACATATCTCACAAGTCCCTGTTAGGAATGATGGTAGGTTTGATTGTCAAGATCAGCCCGGTTTGAAGTGAAACCGCTACATTAGCCACTCAGTAATCTGTAAACAAGAAGCCTGTTACATTCAAGACCCAAAGAGGACATGTCTGGACCCAATGAAACTTCCAACATCACTTTTTTATTTTAAACTGTGATTTTCTGTTATGTGTGATATATAACTGATGCCTCTCTGTGCTGTCTTTAAATACAGTATGGTTTGTCTTTCGTAACATCCCTTGTAGAGAACATCTGGTCCTACGATCTGACACACATGGACAGGATCATGAACCGCACAACCTTTCACCATCTGTACCTCCAGCTCTTCCATTCAGACTGTAATTGCTCCTATTCTTCCTCCACCTGTGCACTCGAGCTAACCCACGCTCAGTGTCCTGGTTAGTGTAGTGGACTTCAGGTAAAGGTGAATAAAGAAGCTGACTGTTTCTTTTTAGAGATGTCCACAAAGAACAGGGACAAAATGAACAAGAGTTATCAATTCAGACACATTACCCAGCTCCAGGTTTCATTAATTAGTGAGCTATATGAGTGGCTCCTCTGTTTGAGTGAAGTAACAAAAGTATCTTTTAGTTGGACATGAGGTCCAAACAGAAAAGTACATTAATAATTTTCATTCATATTATGATCTCTAAGTTTCCAGAACAAGGTCAGAGCAGCTGTGTAGGCGGAGTTCATGAAGGCTTCAGATAATGAGGAGAGGATTTTCTCGAAGGTCTCTGTAAACACGGAGTAGAGATGGGGTTGTGTGCCCTCCAGATACTCCTGCACTAAAGCCCTCTGAGATCCCTCTCTGCTGGACGTGCTGCAGCAGGCTCTGAAACGAGAGGAGGAGGCAAAGAAGAAGGAATTACAGACTCTGAAATATGAGTTTAGTTTGTTAATACAAACTGAGGCAGCTGCTCCTTCACTGTATCTTCATTGTGATGACTAAAAAGAGTCCTGGTGGACAAACTTGAGAATCTCTTTTTCTCATCATGGTGTACACTCTGCACGTGTTACGAGCTGACTCTCTGTTCTCCACAGGAACATAAAACACACACACACACACACACAATGGACGCCATTCTCACCCTCTTATCAGCTTTTTTTGCTGCTGCACGTGTTCTTCATCTGTATGTAAAGACAGTTCACACATTGTCTTCTCACTAAGTTAATGATCTCGAGCTGATAATTTTTGCAGCGTGATGTATATGATGCATCTCTGCTGAAATGTCTGAAACAGCCTGAACTGTATCAAACCTGAACAATTAGCATTTTGTCAGGATGATGGTTGAGGAGCTGTAAGCCCAGAGCTTTAAGCTCACACTCCGTATACAAAGGCCACAGGTGTTATTAGAGGGGTTACTGATTCGACTCTCATTATGTATATTCCCACATCTCTAGTCTCCATATTCTTGTCTATCTTCACATTTCCAGTCCTATCCAACATGAGAATAATGCACAGAAACTAAATCTTATGACCAGTTGAAAATTCGCACTCATTTATAATTTGCAGTGTTGGATCTTAAAAAGGTTTGGCGAAGGGTTCAAAATGCAAAAAAGTAAGAAATAGGAGTGAGCCAAAAGGAAACTGAATGAGAATTGTGGAAACACATTAAAGGGAAATGGTTTGTTCTTCACTGCTGAGGTTAGATGACGTCAGACGCTCATTGTGAATTCTTTTAAAGATCCTCAAGCTCCACTGTTGTCCACTGAAGGAAAAAGAAGGTCATGATGCCCCCCCCCTCCTCCACTGTGCCGCCTAGAAAACATGTCAGTGTGATCTCCTTGTCATGACAGTAACGTTGGACACCATCAGGATGATGAGGTTAAATTTTATCTCCTCAGAAAATCAAACTTTTTTCCACCTTTTAATGTCCCATGATGCTTTCTGTCAAAGTCCACATGAACAAATTAGTGGAAGGAGACCGGGCCTTTGACAAGGTTTTTGTCCTTGAAGCTGTCTGATGGTTACTGGCTGCAGTCGGCTCCAGTGACGACCTTAATTTGGGTTGAGAGTGTGGACAGACAGCCAATCAGATCCTCAGGCTCAGTGCTGGTGAAATGTTTTTGGATGTTCCACTTCACTTTTCTGTTTCAAAACCCTTAGGATCTTAGGAGAAATTCGAAAGTCTATTTTACTGTGTCCAACCTCAGCAGCAATGATTGGACTATTTCACTTTAAATGTTGTTTTCTGTTAATTGCATACTCACTTTTGTGCCTCACTACCATTTCGTCTTTATACATTTTAAAACTCTACTTAGATTTTAGTTCAAAATTTAAATTAGCCCAATATCTAAAATAGTCTTAAGATTTTGATCTGTAGTGTATGTGGGGTTGGTATAGTGGGTAACAACACAAAGTGTGAAGAAAAGTGTAATATTTATAAAAGCTAGCAAAATGTCAGCTTATACAGCTTGATAAAATCACTTTTTCATTACTTTATAGTTGTTTGGGATCGCTGCCAAAGATGAGTCAGACAAAGTGACTCAAAACACCCAGCAGGTTTTTTTTTATGATTTCAATGACAAAGATTCAAAATAAGTTTTGCATTTGAGAGTTCAAAGATAATAAGGTTGGGATTTGTGTTACAAAACAACACTTAGACATGTGCAGGACAAAAGCAGCAAAGAGATTAAGAGGCTCAGAACAAACACAAGCAAAGTGGCCTGGGACTGATAAAACAAAACAAGGTGATTTAAATTTATTTTGAAAATAGGGCTATCCCAGAACGGCCAATGACAAAGAGACCAAGCTGTAGAAAATGCTTTTTTCAGCAAATGGGAGATACCAGAATGTACAACAAGAGGGAAAAATACATACTTAAGTTAAAGTGAAAATGAGGACAAAGCAGATGGTCAGGCATTAAACGCTGGTAACTACAGCTCTTACAGACATAGTATGAAAGTGTTTTGACAGTTTTTACCTCTGCTCTCTGCAGCGTCTCTCTCAGTGCCAACGTCTGGATGCTCTTTGATGCAGCTCTCTCAGGAGCCCTCTGCACAAGAGTCTGGAACAAAAGAGATCATCAAACTCAGATTATTTGTTAGAAAATAAAACAAGGAAAGAGAGGGGAAAGCATACACGAGCATGGAGAGTGCAAGTTTCTGATAGTTTAAGGATGAGCTGGTGAAGTATCAGCCACAGTGGTTTTTCTTATACGATCTAAACAGGAAAAGTCAGATAATACATGTGATAGCTGAACTGTTGGAATCTTTTAGTGGAAACTTGGCAGGCTTTTTAGAGTATGCAGAAAAGATAGGTGAGCTGGAGTGTTTGTACCTGTACCCGGCGCAGCACAGCATGGTGAAGTCCACATACTGCTGCCAGAGAGGAGCTCTCAATCTGAACCTCGACTGTTGTCAGGGAATCTTCTCTCCTCATGCTGTCTTCCTTCACATTCACCTGGAGAGCAAACATATACATTATCACAAATATTAGTTACAATACAAACTCCGTCTCTGAAAAAAGCCAAACTATGCAGAAAATTGCACGGTTTGGAGCAGCTGATGGCCAGCTTTCATGTTAGATACCTGATTAATTGCTTTTGGTAATCACCTTGTTCAGTTCCATTTTAAAATAGATGAACTATCCCTTTAAAGCAGCGGTGTTTGTGAGATTCGATATGAATTTGTAACTGAGAATTCATTATAAAACTGTGTGAACTTAATGCAAATATGACTTTTTTCTGTTTGTTTGACTTCTTTTCTTTTCTTTATTTTTTTGGTAATTTCATGAATTATCTTTTTTTAATGCTTTGGGAAACATTTTAACTCTTTCAGCCATTTTAACACTAAATAATTTATAGTTCATAAGCTTTTTCACCCCTAAATGTGTGTCTGTAACATTCTTAAAAAATGTATGTTGGAAAAAAAATGAAAACATTTTTTCAGGCCCTAAGAAGAATAAAATATCCTGACACAGGTTAATATGAATTTCCACCACATGAACCATTAAATTTAGGAGTAAACACTGCAAAAACTGAAATCTAAGCAAGTCATTATGTCTTATTTTTAGTAAAATTTGTCTTACTATTCTTGATTTGAGCCACATTTACTAGACAAGGTCATAAAAATGTATCATTTCAAGTTTTTTAAAGCCAAAAATGAGGCATCAATTGCTTGTAACAAGTAAATATAAATCTGCCAATGGGATAAGATAAAAGATTATTGTTTTAAGACATCTTTCTAATTTCAAGAAACTTCCCGGGCGAATTCGTCTTATCCCATTGGCAGATTTTTTTGACTTGTTACAAGCAATTTACACCTAATTTTTGTCTTAAAAAAACTTGAAATAAGACATTTTTATGACCTGGTCTGGTGAATGTGGCTGAAATAAAGAACAATAAGACAATTTTTACTACAAATAAGACATAATGACTTGCTTAGATTTCCGTTTTTGCCGTGAATAACTTCAATAAAAGGTGTCTACTGTAGTGACCATCATGCACCACAGGGTTAAAGAGACAGAAGATAAAAAGTTGAGTCACTGTAACATCAGGTAAGTGTTCACCTCTTTGGTGGTCAGTTTGACGAAATGACCATCAGGACCTCGAGCTTGGATTACTGTGCTGTCAGCTGTAGTTCTGTCTCCATGTTGTTCCCTCCTCACTCCTCCATGAGGCTCAGAAATCAGCCAGTTAAGCAGAGAGAGACTCATGTTCTGATGAGAGTCCACTTCTGAGTTTTTGGACACCAGCGTCTCCTTCAGTAACTCTGATGACACCCGAACAGCTGCTGAGTACTTCTCTGGCTCAGACTTCAGAGCACCCTCTCCTCCTCCTCCTCCCTCCTCTCTTCCTCTGCACCTGAGCCGCCGTGAGTTTATGAAAGCTTGAATGGTCCCTGTGGTGTTGTCAGATTGAGATGTAGCCTTTGTTGCTCTGGGACAGTCCACCTGCAGGGCGTGCAGCCAATCCACTGTCAGCGTGTTGAGAGGCAGGCTGAGGCAGCAACTCTGCAGATCAGGAAGCTTCTCAGCCTCCTCTCCCAGCAGACTTGAGAGTGAGAAGATGAGTGAGCAGGTGACGGTCGCTGGGAAGGAAGTGTCTGCTGCAGCTGAAAGAGGAAGAGACACTTCTAATGACTCTCCTGGATGAAGATTCTGGAAAGGAAATGAGAAGTTTGTGGAGGATGTTCCCCCACTGGTGCTGAGTGGATAAGACAGAGGGGACACAGTGATGCTCAGGGTCCAGCCTTGTTCTAAAACATAAGAGCTTGGGTTTTCCAGGACACAGATCAGGTTCAGGGAGTCTTTTTGAAGCAGTCTACTCCAGCTGGTCAAAGCCTGGCATCTGATTGGTTTCTCCTGGGTGGGAAGGTGCTGGTTACTGTTTGTGCGAGCTGTGAGCAGGAAGCTGATGTTGAGCACCTGGTTCAGGTGCATCAGGATTTGATTTTTGGATTTGATGGCAGATTTCAGCTCTGATTCTCTGATGGGAAAACAAGAAATACATACCAATGAAAGACATGTCTTCTGTGTTCAAATAATCTGATTTTTGGTGCCACCACTGAACAGAAATGTGCATTTGACAGCACAAAGAGCTTGAATTAGAGTGAAAAGACCTTAAGTGCACACATTCATACTCAGCATGTGCGTATGAAAGCCATGCTTTCACATCATTTGAATAAAAGACAAGGCTCAGGCTAGCTGTCAGTTTGACATGAGAGTGGAAGAAAGGAAAGATGAGAGGGGGAGATAAATGCAGTTGATAGTGTCTAAATGAAGGAAAAAGAAGCACTTTTGCTATGTGTTATTTTGGATCAGTATTGACCACATAATAAAAACAAGTGCTCTGTAAGAAGAAGCTAAGATGAATCATACTTTGTAGAAACTGTGCATAAACACAATAGTATTTGCTTTTTTTTTCTTTTCATAATGTTGAACTATGTCTTTGTACATCTTGTTTTTTAGAAAAGTAATATCCTGTCCTGTATACCTTTCACAAACATCCCCGATCGCAGACAGCAGCTCTTTGACGCTGCTACCTGAGTGTGTGGGGGGCACATGGGACGATGTTGCATCCTGTCTCCTCTCAGGTGTGGTTATTCTCTGGAGCATCCCTCTTTCTGACAGAGCCAGCAGCTCAGATACACCTGGTAAACAAGAACACATAAAAAAGGGACTCACTTTAAAAGGAAGATTTTTGAATTGATTTCTCAAAATAAGTGGGGCTGAGTGAATAAATTTGTGAATGCTCTAAGTTTATCCCAGGTTTGGTCACCTGTAGTGTTCCTTGTAGGATCAGCCAAGGCGACGACTCTACACACATTCAAACTTTTGATGTTTTGAAGGGCACTGACTGTCATTCCGGAACTTTTCTCCTCTTTTTGTCTCTCACTGAGTCCCTCAGACAAATCCAGAGTCAAGAGGTCTGACACCGTACTGTAGTAAAGCCAGTTTTTCTCCACACAGCCACACACCACAGGCCCTGGCACACACCCTTCTGTAAAAGCAGCTGTGTATCCTCCTCCCTCTTCTTGTCCACCTTTCTTCACTTCCATCAGCACCACTCTCCCTTCTTCACCCACTGCCACCAAACGCTGAGCATGTCCTGAACTCTCCTCCACAGAAGATGCTCCCATGAGTACGACCGGCTGCTCCAGGCTGTGCAGGACTCTGAGCTGTGATCCTGAGGGACGGAGAGGGAGGAAACACAGGCGCCCGTCTGGCAGGCCACAGAGGATGACAGGCGATTTGGCAAGAGCTGCATCTATACCAAATAAAAGTTTGAAGAGGATGTGCTCAAGGGAGAAACTTGTTGTTGATAAAGCTGAGGAGGAAGATGAGGGTGTGGTATCACTAGAATGGACACACATCAGCACAGGCCTCCTTCTCGTTCTTGTCTTTCTCTCAGAGTCCTTGTGGGAAACACCAGAGATCACTGGCAGACTGAATGAGCCAAGCATCTGAAAGCTGCTTGGTTTCGACTGTTCCAG
>RPOG01000389.1:341844-396346 GCA_008086565.1 Thalassoma bifasciatum
TATCATTTCAAGTTTTTTAAAGCCAAAAATGAGGCAAAATGAGACAGTGGAATATTTCTATAACCGGAAATGTGCCAAAATATCAGATACAGTTTCTGCGGAATACGTTTTCTGCTCTACCCCAGTTACTCAACACTGCTCAACCAAAGAGACAAACTGTTAAAAACTATCTTTACAAAAGAAACAATCCAAGTGGTAAAAAGAAGCAAAAACAGCAAAGAGTAGCAATAAAACTTAATGTGAGGTGGTAACAATTGCCCAAAGCAAAAAAAAAAAAAAAAAAAGGCATTGAAATTAGGATAGCTTGTCACAAAAGCCAAATTATGTCAAGTATGACTGATTTACTAAAGCAAAAACAAGGTAAAACATCCAAGGGGGTGGACTTTTTATAGACACTATATATTCATATTCAAGGTGTGCTACACAGTGTCCCTTGTGATTTCCTGTTGAAGTCAACCAACCCCTCCTTGGCCTCTTATCTCCGTTAAAGTGGTTGGATAAACAAACATCAGATTTTCCTCAGTCTTTCCCATGAGGAGACTCAGCAGATGTTCACAGCAGGAGCACAGGGAGAGCCCTCCAGTCAGCACCTGCTCAGGTACCTGCGGAGGGTTCAGGAGTTAAGTTGCATCTTTCTTTCTTGCAAGAGCTCCTCTTTCATTTCTCCTGCCTCAAACATTTCTTTTCAACAGAAAACAGGATCAATCATGAGCAAAGAGAGCAGTTATGTCAGAGTCTGAAGATGTCAGCTCCTGTGGCTGCTCGGGGTGTGAGGGCGGCTGCAGCTCCCGCAGCTCACAGTTTGATTCGTCAATGCATCAATAGCAAAGTGACTGAAGAATCTGTTGCTGTGGTGAAGGTGAGGATGACATCTGTTGGGTCATCGATCGTCCTGGTTTCACTGATTGATCCTGCTCTGTGGAATCAGTTCAGAGTGAGAGGAGACTCATTTCAATTTCTGAGACTTTTCACATATCTCACAAGTCCCTGTTAGGAATGATGGTAGGTTTGATTGTCAAGATCAGCCCGGTTTGAAGTGAAACCGCTCCATTAGCCACTCAGTAATCTGTAAACAAGAAGCCTGTTACATTCAAGACCCAAAGAGGACATGTCTGGACCCAATGAAACTTCCAACATCACTTTTTTATTTTAAACTGTGATTTTCTGTTATGTGTGATATATAATTGATGCCTCTCCGTGCTGTCTTTAAATACAATATGGTTTGTCTTTCGTAACATCCCTTGTAGAGAACATCTGGTCCTACGATCTGACACACATGGACAGGATCATGAACCGCACAACCTTTCACCATCTGTACCTCCAGCTCTTCCATTCAGACTGTAATTGCTCCTATTCTTCCTCCACCTGTGCACTCGAGCTAACCCACGCTCAGTGTCCTGGTTAGTGTAGTGGACTTCAGGTAAAGGTGAATAAAGAAGCTGACTGTTTCTTTTTAGAGATGTCCACAAAGAACAGGGACAAAATGAACAAGAGTTATCAATTCAGACACATTACCCAGCTCCAGGTTTCATTAATTAGTGAGCTATATGAGTGGCTCCTCTGTTTGAGTGAAGTAACAAAAGTATCTTTTAGTTGGACACGAGGTCCAAACAGAAAAGTACATTAATAATTTTCATTCATATTATGATCTCTAAGTTTCCAGAACAAGGTCAGAGCAGCTGTGTAGGCGGAGTTCATGAAGGCTTCAGATAATGAGGAGAGGATTTTCTCGAAGGTCTCTGTAAACACGGAGTAGAGATGGGGTTGTGTGCCCTCCAGATACTCCTGCACTAAAGCCCTCTGAGATCCCTCTCTGCTGGACGTGCTGCAGCAGGCTCTGAAACGAGAGGAGGAGGCAAAGAAGAAGGAATTACAGACTCTGAAATATGAGTTTAGTTTGGTAAAACAAACTGAGGCAGCTGCTCCTTCACTGTATCTTCATTGTGATGACTAAAAGAGTCCTGGTGGACAAACTTGAGAATCTCTTTTTCTCATCGTGGTGTACACTCTGCACGTGTTACGAGCTGACTCTCTGTTCTCCACAGGAACATAAAACACACACACACACACACACACACACACACACAATGGACGCCATTCTCACCCTCTTATCAGCTTTTTTTGCTGCTGCACGTGTTCTTCATCTGTATGTAAAGACAGTTCACACATTGTCTTCTCACTAAGTTAATGATCTCGAGCTGATAATTTTTGCAGCGTGATGTATATGATGCATCTCTGCTGAAATGTCTGAAACAGCCTGAACTGTATCAAACCTGAACAATTAGCATTTTGTCAGGATGATTGTTGAGGAGCTGTAAGCCCAGAGCTTTAAGCTCACACTCCGTATACAAAGGCCACAGGTGTTATTGGAGGGGTTACTGATTCGACTCTCATTATGTATATTCCCACATCTCTAGTCTCCATATTCTTTTCTATCTTCACATTTCCAGTCCTATCCAACATGAGAATAATGCACAGAAACTAAATCTTATGACCAGTTGAAAAATCGCACTCATTTATAATTTGCAGTGTTGGATCTTAAAAAGGTTTGGCGAAGGGTTCAAAATGCAAAAAAGTAAGAAATAGGAGAGAGCCAAAAGGAATCTGAATGAGAAACGTGGAAACACATTAAAGTGAAATGGTTTGTTCTTCACTGCTGAGGTTAGATGACGTCAGACGCTCATTGTGAATTCTTTTAAAGATCCTCAAGCTCCACTGTTGTCCACGGTTGTCCACTGAAGGAAAAAGAAGGTCATGATGCCCCCCCCTCCTCCACTGTGCCGCCTAGAAAACATGTCAGTGTGATCTCCTTGTCATGACAGTAACGTTGGACACCATCAGGAGGACAAGGTTAAATTTTATCTCCTCAGAGAATCAAACTTTTTTCCACCTTTTAATGTCCCATGATGCTTTCTGTCAAAGTCCACACGAACAAATTAGTGGAAGGAGACGAGGCCTTTGACAAGGTTTTTGTCCTTGAAGCTGTCTGATGGTTACTGGCTGCAGTCGGCTCCAGTGACGACCTTAATTTGGGTTGAGAGTGTGGACAGACAGCCAATCAGATCCTCAGGCTCAGTGCTGGTGAAATGTTTTTGGATGTTCCACTTCACTTTTCTGTTTCAAAACCCTTAGGATCTTAGGAGAAATTCAAAAGTCTATTTTACTGTGTCCAACCTCAGCAGCAATGATTGGACTATTTCACTTTAAATGTTGTTTTCTGTTAATTGCATACTCACTTTTGTGCCTCACTACCATTTCGTCTTTATACATTTTAAAACTCTACTTAGATTTTAGTTCAAAATTTAAATTAGCCCAATATCTAAACTAGTCTTAAGATTTTGATCTGTAGTGTATGTGGGGTTGGTATAGTGGGCAAACAAACACAAAGTGTGAAGAAAAGTGTAATATTTATAAAAGCTAGCAAAATGTCAGCAATACAGCTTGATAAAATCACTTTTTCATTACTTTATAGTTGTTTGGGATCGCTGCCAAAGATGAGTCAGACAAAGTGACTCAAAACACCCAGCAGGTTTATTTTTTATAATTTCAATGGCAAAGATTCAAAATAAGTTTTGCATTTGAGAGTTCAAAGATAATAAGGTTGGGATTTGTGTTACAAAACAACACTTAGACATGTGCAGGGCAAAAGCAGCAAAGAGATTAAGAGGCTCAGAACAAACACAAGCAAAGTGGCCTGGGACTGATAAAACAAAACAAGGTGATTTAAATTTATTTTGAAAATAGGGCTATCCCAGAACGGCCAATGACAAAGAGACCAAGCTGTAGAAAATGCTTTTTTCAGCAAATGGGAGATACCAGAATGTACAACAAGAGGGAAAAATACATCCTTTAGTTAAAGTGAAAATGAGGACAAAGCAGATGGTCAGGCATTAAACGCTGGTAACTACAGCTCTTACAGACATAGTATGAAAGTGTTTTGACAGTTTTTACCTCTGCTCTCTGCAGCGTCTCTCTCGGAGCCAAAGTCTGGATGCTCTTTGATGCAGCTCTCTCAGGAGCCCTCTGCACAAGAGTCTGGAACAAAAGAGATCATCAAACTCAGATTATTTGTTAGAAAATAAAACAAGGAAAGAGAGGGGAAAGCATACACGAGCATGGAGAGTGCAAGTTTCTGATAGTTTAAGGATGAGCTGGTGAAGTATCAGCCACAGTGGTTTCTCTTATACGATCTAAACAGGAAAAGTCAGATAATACATGTGATAGCTGAACTGTTGGAATCTTTTAGTGGAAACTTGGCAGGCTTTTTAGAGTATGCAGAAAAGATAGGTGAGCTGGAGCGTTTGTACCTGTACCCGGCGCAGCACAGCATGGTGAAGTCCACATACTGCTGCCAGAGAGGAGCTCTCAATCTGAACCTCGACTGTTGTCAGGGAATCTTCTCTCCTCATGCTGTCTTCCTTCACATTCACCTGGAGAGCAAACATATACATTATCACAAGTATTAGTTACAATACAAACTGTCTCTGAAAAAAGCCAGGTTATGCAGAAAATTGCACGGTTTGGAACAGCTGATGGCCAGCTTTCATGTTAGATACCTGAATACTTGCTTTTGGTAATCACCTTGTTCAGTTCCATTTTAAAATAGATGAACTATCCCTTTAAAGCAGTGGTGTTTGTGAGATTCGATATGAATTTGTAACTGAGAGTTCATCATAAAACAGTGTGTGAACTTAATGCAAATATGACTTTTTTCTGTTTGTTTGACTTCTTTTCTTTTCTTTATTTTTTTGGTAATTTCATGAATTATCTATTTTTAATGCTTTGGGAAACATTTTAACTCTTTCAGCCATTTTAACACTAAATAATTTACAGTTCATAAGCTTTTTCACCCCTAAATGTGTGTCTGTAACATTCTTAAAAAAGTATATGTTTGAAAAAAAATGAAAGCATTTTTTCAGCCCCTAAGAAGAATAAAATATCCTGACACAGGTTAATATGAATTTCCACCACATGAACCATTGAATTTAGGAGTAAACACTGCAAAAACTGAAATCTAAGCAAGTCATTATGTCTTATTTTTAGTAAAATTTGTCTTACTATTCTTGATTTGAGCCACATTTACTAGACAAGGTCATAAAAATGTCACATTTCAAGTAAAGTCAAAAATGAGGCATCAATTGCTTGTAACAAGAAAAAAAAAATCTGCCAATGGGATAAGATAAAAGATTCTTGTTTTAAGACATCTTTCTAATTTCAAGAAACTTCCCGGGCGAATTCGTCTTATCCCATTGGCAGATTTTTTTGACTTGTTACAAGCAATTTACACCTCATTTTTGTCTTAAAAAACTTGAAATAAGACATTTTTATGACCTGGTCTGGTGAATGTGGCTCAAATTAAGAACAATAAGACAATTTTTACTACAAATAAGACATAATGACTTGCTTAGATTTCCGTTTTTGCNGAGGCATCAATTGCTTGTAACAAGAAAAAAAAAATCTGCCAATGGGATAAGATAAAAGATTCTTGTTTTAAGACATCTTTCTAATTTCAAGAAACTTCCCGGGCGAATTCGTCTTATCCCATTGGCAGATTTTTTTGACTTGTTACAAGCAATTTACACCTCATTTTTGTCTTAAAAAACTTGAAATAAGACATTTTTATGACCTGGTCTGGTGAATGTGGCTCAAATTAAGAACAATAAGACAATTTTTACTACAAATAAGACATAATGACTTGCTTAGATTTCCGTTTTTGCCGTGAATAACTTCAATAAAAGGTGTCCACTGTAGTGACCACCATGCACCACAGGGTTAAAGACACAGAAGATAAAAAGTTTAAATTGAGTCACTGTAACATCAGGTAAGTGTTCACCTCTTTGGTGGTCAGTTTGACGAAATGACCATCAGGACCTCGAGCTTGGATTACTGTGCTGTCAGCTGTAGTTCTGTCTCCATGTTGTTCCCTCCTCACTCCTCCATGAGGCTCAGAAAGCAGCCAGTTAAGCAGAGAGAGACTCATGTTCTGATGAGAGTCCACTTCTGAGTTTTTGGACACCAGCGTCTCCTTCAGTAACTCTGACGACACCCGAACAGCTGCTGAGTACTTCTCTGGCTCAGACTTCAGAGCACCCTCTCCTCCTCCTCCCTCCTCTCTTCCTCTGCACCTGAGCCGCCGTGAGTTTATGAAAGCTTGAATGGTCCCTGTGGTGTTGTCAGATTGAGATGTAACCTTTGTTGCTCTGGGACAGTCCACCTGCAGGGCGTGCAGCCAATCCACTGTCAGCGTGTTGAGAGGCAGGCTGAGGCAGCGACTCTGCAGATCAGGAAGCTTCTCGGCCTCCTCTCCCAGCAGACTTGAGAGTGAGAAGATGAGTGAGCAGGTGACGGTCGCTGGGAAGGAAGTGTCTGCTGCAGCTGAAAGAGGAAGAGACACTTCTAATGACTCTCCTGGATGAAGATTCTGGAAAGGAAATGAGAAGTTTGTGGAGGATGTTCCCCCACTGGTGCTGAGTGGATAAGACAGAGGGGACACAGTGATGCTCAGGGTCCAGCCTTGTTCTAAAACATAAGAGCTTGGGTTTTCCAGGACACAGATCAGGTTCAGGGAGTCTTTTTGAAGCAGTCTACTCCAGCTGGTCAAAGCCTGGCATCTGATTGGTTTCTCCTGGGTGGGAAGGTGCTGGTTACTGTTTGTGCGAGCTGTGAGCAGGAAGCTGATGTTGAGCACCTGGTTCAGGTGCATCAGGATTTGATTTTTGGATTTGATGGCCGATTTCAGCTCAGATTCTCTGAAGGGAAAACAAGAAATACATATCAATGAAGGAAATGTCTTCTGTGTTCAAATAATCTGATTTGTGGTGCCACCACTGAACAGAAATGTGCATTTGACAGCACAAAGAGCTTGAATTAGAGTGAAAAGACCTTAAGTGCACACATTCATACTCAGCATGTGCACATGAAAGCCATGCTTTCACATCATTTGAATAAAAGACAAGGCTCAGGCTAGCTGTCAGTTTGACATGAGAGTGGAAGAAAGGAAAGATGAGAGGGGGAGATAAATGCAGTTGATAGTGTCTAAATGAAGGAAAAAGAAGCACTTTTGCTATGTGTTATTTTGGATCAGTATCGACCACATAATAAAAACAAGTGCTCTGTAGGAAGAAGCTAAGATGAATCATACTTTGTAGAAACTGTGCATAAACCCAACAGTATTTGCTTTTTTTTTTTTTTTCATAATTTTGAACTATGTCTTTGTACATCTTGTTTTTTAGAAAAGTAATATCCTGTCCTGTATACCTTTCACAAACATCCCCGATCGC
Organism: Thalassoma bifasciatum; assembly: GCA_008086565.1. NCBI lineage: Eukaryota > Metazoa > Chordata > Actinopteri > Labriformes > Labridae > Thalassoma > Thalassoma bifasciatum. The sequence goes on from RPOG01000389.1 coordinate 349,125, forward strand.
AGACAGCAGCTCTTTAACGCTGCTACCTGAGTGTGTGGGGGGCACATGGGACGATGTTGCATCCTGTCTCCTCTCAGGTGTGGTTATTCTCTGGAGCATCCCTCTTTCTGACAGAGCCAGCAGCTCAGATACACCTGGTAAACAAGAACACATAAAAAAGGGACTCACTTTAAAAGGAAGATTTTTGAATTGATTTCTCAAAATAAGTGGGGCTGAGTGAATAAATTTATGAATGCTCTAAGTTTATCCCAGGTTTGGTCACCTGTAGTGTTCCTTGTAGGATCAGCCAAGGCGACAACCCTACACACATTCAAACTTTTGATGTTTTGTAGGGCACTGACTGTCATTCCGGAAGTTTTCTCCTCCTTTTGTCTCCCACTGAATCCTTCAGACAAATTCAGAGTCAACAGGTCTGACACCGTACTGTAGTAAAGCCAGTTTTTCTCCACACAGCCACACACTACAGGCCCTGGCACACACCCTTCTGTAAAAGCAGCTGTGTATCCTCCTCCCTCTTCTTGTCCACCTTTCTTCACTTCCATCAGCAGCACTCTCCCTTCTTCACCCACTGCCACCAAACGCTGAGCATGTCCTGAACTCTCCTCCACAGAAGATGCTCCCATGAGTACGACCGGCTGCTCCAGGCTGTGCAGGACTCTGAGCTGTGATCCTGAGGGACGGAGAGGGAGGAAACACAGGCGCCCGTCTGGCAGGCCACAGAGGATGACAGGCGATTTGGCAAGAGCTGCATCTATACCAAATAAAAGTTTGAAGAGGATGTGCTCAAGGGAGAAACTTGTTGTTGATAAAGCTGAGGAGGAAGATGAGGGTGTGGTATCACTAGAATGGACACACATCAGCACAGGCCTCCTTCTCGTTCTTGTCTTTCTCTCAGAGTCCTTGTGGGAAACACCAGAGATCACTGGCAGACTGAATGAGCCAAGCATCTGAAAGCTGCTTGGTTTCGACTGTTCCAGAGATCTATACAAAGTCAATACCCAGGATGTGTCGCTCTGGGATGAAGTCAGAAGTACAGAGCCTTCAAAGAGCAGGGATAAGACTCCTTCCTCTGGAACAACAAGACACTCAGAGGAGATATGAATCTGTGCTGGGAATGAAGAGGCATCATCTGAGGAGCTTTGAGCTCTGCGGGGAGGAAAAGAACACAAATTAAAAGTTACTGACGATACTTAAGGAAAATATAACAACGAAAAAAACAGAAAAATTGAGTTCTTACCTTGATAGTACAGACTGCACACAGACACAATAAACTCCACTTTGACAGGCAACAAAGAGGAACTTATTGTCATGACTTCCAACCAAGTCACTCACAGGACCAGGGAGCTGTATAACACCCTAAAACACAACAGAAAGTTTTAAAACACTGAAATTTTTAAAAGTAACTGGTTATCAATACTTGAAGCTTCTCTGTAAACCTGGATTTTGACTGAAAAATGTAGAAGCTACTTACTGTGAGTTTCCTCTGTTCAGTGCAGAATAAATAAATCGCATTGCCCCCAGTGCTGAGAAACACACCTGCACCTGGAACAAACTTGATCCTCGGTGTGTGTGATGTTAGAGAGCCAAACTCTGCCCAGTTCTCAACATTACACCGTCCTTCCATGGTTCCAGGAAAGAATAAGTCACGGAGAAGTTCGCAGATGTAATGTTACGCAGATTGGTAACACTATTGACGTGATACGGAATGATAAAAGTTAAATTATGTGGCAGAAGTGGATAAGTTTTACCACACCGGTTGTTGACAGAGAGCGTCACGCTGTCATTAAGTTCGGCGCCCCGTAGTTTGGACCAATGACTGACGAGAACTACATTTCCCATGAAAATAAATGCAAGTCTGTTCGACATACGGCACTTGTATGAAAAGAAAAGAATTATTTAGGGTTTCAAAATGAATAATTAAGTCAGTTGTTAAAAAATCTGCCTTCTCGGAAAACAAACTATAAAATACACGTATCTTTACGTTTATTTTAGCATCCGCTCCGTTCGGAACACCTACTACCACAAGATGGCGCGCGCGTCCTGTTTTCATCCACTAACCAATATGAACGAAGAAGAAAATAAAGGAGACACGTGATCTCGAGCAGCCAATCACATCAGCGAAGCCGACGCGCAACAACATTTGAAAACGCACAACTGTAGCTCAGTGGCTTTACTGATTTTTCCTGCATAGATTGTTGCTTTGAATTGTCCGAAACACTAAATAAAATGGATCCGTTTAATGATGAGGATTTAAAAATGTATTTCTACGAGAACAGACTGAAAACGTACGAAGGATGGCCTTTTGACGAGGACTGTACGTGCACACCCGAGAACGTGAGTGACCGTTTAAAACTGCTGACTTCCGATACAACTGTGGAAGTTTATTTGTTAAAGTGACACAGATACTAAAATGATTAAATGTGTACTACACCACTATATTTTCCTTAGATAATGTACAATAACCACCCTTCTTTAAAGTAGCTCCACAACGGCACGTGAGAACCATATATTATAAGTGTTACGGTACTTTAGTATGCTGTGTAAGTTATGTGTTTCCAACAAAGCTGTTTACACGCTTGGATATGTAACAATTGTAAATGACCTTTTACGTTTACTCCATATCTTTAAGATACGGCACATATGTACAAAACATCACTCATAATACAACAAACAAAACTACCAGTCAAACATTCATGTAGCTTGTTTTGAAAGACAGTCCCTTACAATAACATACATCATTTTCCACAACAGAGCAATACAGTTCCCATTAAAGAGGTTAAAGCTACATTAGAACCTGTGAATCTGTTGGTATCTTCAACATATAGAGATGTTTTTCAGTATTTCACCCATCGACGCTTTAACAGTTGATGTGAAGCCAAGAATATGTCTCACAATCATAAGGCTCAAAATAATAACCCAGAGCTTTATTCCTTCAAATGTGTTATGTATATCACACGGTCAGTTCTGAAATTTACCATATTTTAACTTAAGTATTGCTGAATAAAAAAGGGTTACTCTCTGTTTTATACTTTTTGTAACAGTATTTTGGATATAACTAAAATAACTTATAAACCTTTTGAAAAATCAAGTGGTGTTTAATTGTTTCTGTGCACTGAGGAATATGATCACCATAGAATGCAGGTTTTAAAAGTGCAAAGCCATTAACAAACTTGTCTTTTTTTCTAACATGGATATGTAAATTTAACACCCTTTACCTGTTTTTCTAGATGGCCAAAGCCGGCTTCATTCACACCCCATCAGAGAACAGCCCGGACATCGCCATGTGTTTCTTCTGCCTCAAAGAACTGGAAGGCTGGGTGCCAGAGGATGACCCAGAGTAAGATTTTCACATCACTCAGCATGTGGGACAAAGATGTTAACATCTTATTTACACGTCATGTTCACTCTTACTTTTTTCATTTCTCTAGAAATAGGGTGGTTAAGTAATAAATGTACTGTGGTACAGTCAAGTGACTGGATAAAGTGTCACAGCAAGCTCTACAATATAACAACATAAATGCAGAAAATCAGAATAACACTGTCATAGGATATAGCTCTTGTCTTACTTTTTTGTTTTGACAATGTTTCAGGGGAGAAATCTATGGGGCACTTTTTCATTTTTATGTGTGGGCAAGATTTTATGTATACTGCTCCCCTGTGCCTTCCAGAGATATCTAAGTTGTGCAGAACTTTCATGTAGTCCTTGAACTGTCACATTCATCCCCTCTTCATCACTTTCTTTGTTTTGTTGCCAGAAAGGAGCACAAATCTCATTCCTCATCGTGCCACTTCATCAGCCTGAAGAAGAAGGTGGAGGAGCTGACTGTGGAAGAATTTCTCAAACTACAGAAAGAGAGGCAGAAGTTCATGATTGTACGTTCATTAATTGGACTCTATAATTTGATTTTATGAATTACTGACTTGTAAGATGAATAATTTAATCAGCAGAATGAAGTATAATGAAGTTACTGTCACATTTTCTTGCCTGTTCTTTGATCATTCCTTTTCAATTTCTGAGTATCTGGCAAGTGGATTAATTCCACACACACAGAAAGCAAGTTCTACAAAAAAAGAAAAAAACCCTCAGCATAATTTATCATCCAGATTTCATCTCCTCCTTCCCCAGAACAAATCCTGTAACGAGGCTGTTACCAAGTTTGAGGAGGCAGCCAAACTGAGGAGGGCGGATATCATCAAGACGGCGATGGGTGAAGAGTGACAGGAGAATAGATGCTGATGAATGAGCGGGGGCAGTGTTCCAACGAGTGATTGATGGTTGTTTGGGAGTGAATGAACATTTTAATGTGCTTTTCTTTTGTCTCATATTACTGTTTATCTGTCATCTTTTAAAGCTTCTGTTTTTATTTGATGTGTTTTATTGATTAAACTTTTATTTGGTTACCTTACTGAGTTGTGTTTATTCATATGGGGAAATTACTGGAGTAGAATTCTTTTAAATATGCAAAAATTAGTCGTATTTGACTGTCCAAAAAAGTGAGATTATTCCTCCGAAAGAAGAAGACGTTCTTTGTGAACTGCAGCATTGTCTTGTTGAGAAACCCAGTTATTAGCACACAGAGCAAGGCCCTCAGTCATGAAGGACGCCCCCTGCAGCATCTCCACAGAACCAGGTGACCCTGCACAACCATCAGCTACATCTCAGTGGGTGTCATGTCAGTAACATTGGACGCCATCATTGGGTTGAGGGTCATCCTGAGTCTTGATGAACAGCCAATCAGATCCTCTGGTTGAGAGCTGGTGAGTTTTTTGGGTCTCCTACTTGACTTTTTTGTTCCATAACCCTCAGGATCTTATCATAAATTCAAAATGTCTGTCTTTGTGTCCAACCTCAGCAGTGATGGTGTTGTGAGAGGTTTTGATTATGCAGCTCAACAATCAGATCAAAGAGAGAAAGATTTTTAACCTTTACCATCAGGAGGTCATGACAGTGTGAATACCTGACAGGAAATGACCCTGAATCCACAATTTTGGGAAAATTTTTGTCTGAAACTTTTGATCACGTGACAATCAGAATATTGCTTAAACTATTGTTTTCAATTAAAAGCTTACCCAATTATTTTGGTCTCACTCCCATTTCTTATTTTTGCATTTTGAAACTCTATTTAGATCCTTTATTAGGATCCAACAGCACCAAATGTCATGCAGTTCTTCCAACTTGTTCTTAAATTTTGATATGGTGTGCAAATCTTGACTAAGTGGCATCACTTATGACAACCAACTATTCACAAAAAAGGGAAAAGTAAATTTAGGTCCGTTTTCATTCAGTGTTCAAAGTGCACTCACTTGTCTGAATGAATGGATCAAATTGCCCCCTCCACTGGTGAGGGCTCCATCACTTCTTCAGACACCTCCCCTGCAGGAGCACTTCCAGGCACTGAAAATTAAAACAGGAAATCATTAAACTGATGGTCTCGTTTGCTCTTTTTAATATTGTCAACGAGGGAGAATATTTGTAATTTCCGTCTCTTTCATAACCAGTTAAAAACCCTTAGAGGAGCTTTAAAAACAGCCATATTTTCAGGGGCCAAAAGAAATTCTTACTCTTCATGAACCCACCCCAAAGGAAAACGCATGAATGAATTTATGACTTTCATTCTTTTGTTTTCATCTCTCTGCACGCACCCTGAAGCTCTGTCTCGCCACACACTCTCTCCCTGACTGTGTTGCGTAAACGCGTGCGTTTGCCCGCATAAATCCAAGTCCCTCCCAGACACAAGCCGAAGCTGCTTCCATCCCTGCGCAGCTTCATGCTTTATTTCTTTCTCTAATTCATTCACTCAAGGATCACTCCAGCTCCATCCCTCAGATTTGAATCCCCGTGTTCTGGATAAAGCGGTGTCTTCACTGGAATGAGGAGAGCTTCACCTCATCGCATGCTGCGCGTAATCGTCTGACGGATTGGAGCAGCACTACCCGCGTTACGCACGAGTTCATTCCATCAGTGTTACGCGTGGATTAATCCTTCACCTATGCAGGATGAAGGTTTCCTTTGGGTGTCTCGTGGTCGCAGCGGGGGTCAGTGGGTTACTCAGCTTCGCCCTTTTGGCCACTTCACTGGGAACAGAGTACTGGTACATCATAGACATGAACCCCGTGAACGCGAGCGATTTGGAGGACATGAGCTCGCATTCAGGTCTGTGGAATATCAATGAAGGTAAGAATAAAAAATCTGATCCTTCTGTTAAATTTTATGTATTATTTACATAAGTCAGTTTGCAATTTTACTGCCAGTCCCTGAGCTTCTCCCTCCTGGTTTGAACTGTACAGGTGGGAAGATGCAGACAGACTCTATCGACTCCTTTGCAGCTGATTACTCCAGGTACTCTGAGACTGAGCTGCAAATGCTGAGTGAGTGGCCACACACACACACACACAAACGTATACACACACGCACACTTTGCTAGTCAATTTTTACTGTCTAGACAGCTATGACTCCACAGACTCCCTCAGATCCCCTGCCTGTCATCCAACATCATCCAACCAGTCCTCCTTTACTGCTCCACCTGCTTTATCTCCATGTTTTCAGTCACCAATCAGACTAAACTTACACGAATCACAAACCTCTCGACTAAAATCATTGGTCTTCTCACACCCAACATCACAGATCTCAACAATAGATCCATAGCATACTCAGCAGCTTCAATACAACAGGACATTACCCATCCACTTAACTAATACCTCATTCCACGACCATCAGGCCACAGATACAGGACACTACAATTAAGACAAGCTCGTTTTGGGAAAAGCTTCATCCCCTCAGTCAAATAACAGACCCCACTAACATACACACTCCCTTCTCCAATATTCCCCCATGTCTGCCACAGCTATCTCTAATGTATGTCTCGTGTTGTCTGTTTAACAAAATATGCCTGAGCTCTTGATGATGTCAGTGTGTCTATTGTTTTTGTAATGTGTTTAAAGTCCATTTGTGTCTGTGCAGTCTGTGAAAACAAATTCCCCTTCTGAGACAATAATATTCATATGTATGTATCTATCTGCCCCCTCTGATTCCCTGTGCCTGTGTGTGTGTGTGTGCCTGTGTGTGTGTGTGTGTGTGTCTAAGCAGCCATGCACAGCACCATCGTGGTGGTCCTCCCCCTCAGTCTGGTTCTGCTGCTCTTTGGAGGCATCTGTGGCCTGGTCAGCTCCCTGGCCCGCAGCCCCGTGCTCCTCACCGGCACAGCCTCCTACTTCTTCATCACCAGTAAGTTCAACTCAAAGCTCTTTCACATAAATGTCAGCTCATGGATGACGTGGACCTTTTCTGAAACGGAAGTGGAACACACTTAGAGGTGTTTTTGTGCTACCCGCCAAGACAATCAGGCATCTTGAGAAGCCGGATCGATCCGTGAAAGGGAAAACCACAGTACCCTGTGGCACTCACCCTCCTAGACGAATCAGTGTGATTAGTGTAGCAATTACATTCAACAATATGGCAAAGAGCTTGAAACAAGGAGGAGGCGTTCACATCTGTTCATTATAGACAGTGTGGTGTCTGAAAAAATACTTCCATTAAGGATCCCCCTGGTTACTCATACACATTCAGACACCGGCCTGTAAATTGCAGCTTATTATTGTAATTATAATACCCAGATGTGTCACAGTGAGTGCAGGAGAGAATCAGAGCTCAGAATATTTCTGCTCTGGACCACTGCACCCAGTGCTCAGGGGTACTCGCTGATTTAAGACCAGAACATGCTCACACTCTGTAGAAATATGTCCCCTGATTGACTGGCCGGCTGTGATGTCAAAGGAACAGGTCACAACTGGGGTGTGAAGCATGTGCCCTTGATGTTTACCCAACATGCTTTGCTCTAATAGTTTTATTTCTGCGTATGTAGAAGAATTATTCACAGCTTCTTCAGAAATGTGAAAGTATCTGCAACTGCTTTTCAAAGGGTGTAATGTGTTCTTAATGTTTATCATGACACGTAGAGAATTCAAATTATGAATGCATGAGAGTAAGAAGAAGGAGAACCCAGCAGAGGCACGCAGAGCAGCATCCTGGTCCAATATTCAATAAAACTGCAGTTCCTCATGAGTGCATGTGAAACTGGCTGCAGAGACATCAAACCACAGACATAACTATTTAAAAGAGCACATCTTTACAGCACATGTGCCACATTTACAGCCTGATTAGCAAACCAATAGGTCTTGTCTTCCCTTCGCTGCAGCTTATTTTTCGTCATTAAATTTGAAAATGTAGTGTATAATTAGGATGCAATTATGCAAAAACATGCTTATCAGTCTGATAAGACACTGATTTGGTAAGTACCCTGTAGCTGCTATATTTCAAATGTAGCAACTGCAAAATGCAAATTTCGGCTTCAAAAACTAAAGTGTGACGTGGCTGTGACTACACTTTTATATGATACCATCTTTAATCCTGACAAAACAAAATCCTCTCAAAGGGGACATGCAAGTAAACAATCACTTTTTTCACGGTCTGAAACTTGAAAGATGAGATAAAACTGAGGAAAATTAGTCATGAACTGTCACTTTGTACAACCAAATTCCAGTGAAGTTTAGCTGTTGTGTACAAAGAAAATGAAAACAGAATACAAGGATTTGTTAATCCAGTTTAACCTATATTCATTTGAATATGCTACAAAGACAAGATATTTAATGTTCAAAATGATAAACATTATTGTCTTTTTTGTAAATATTCACTTATTCTGAATTTGACGCCAACAACATGTTTCAAAAAAGCTGGGACAGGGGCAACAAAAGACTGAGAAAGTTAATGAATGCTGAGAAAACACCAGTTTTGATCATTCTACGGGTGAACAGGTTCATTGGAAACAGGTGAGTGTCATGATTGAGTATAAAGGGGGAACCCTGAAAGGCTCAGCCAGTCACAGGCAAGGATGGGGCAAGTTTCACCACTTTGTAAACAACTGCATGAGCAAACAGTCCAACAGTTGAGATTTGATTCGCAAACCTGTGATTCATCAATATTTTCCTACCAGAATATGTGTACACACAAATGATGAATGATCAGCCTCCTAAAAAACTTAAAACACAGATTCTTGTAAGTTAAAACATGACATTAAAACTACTCTCTATAAAAAAAAATAGCCTTTAATAGAATTCATTAATAAGATCTGTGCATCGGCTAAATTTATTAAACAACCATGAAATTGATGCCTTCAGACCCTCATCATGTTTGCAATATTGAATCTTAAACACTTGATTTACATAAAAAATAAAATAAGGTGTATATTAAAATGTCACATTTCTTATGTTAAATAAATCGTGGACTGCTCTGACAAATACTGTCATAAATTTGTGCACACTGAATGAAGACATAAAATAATCCGACTTCTTCTCTTGACTTTAAACATTTTTTGAATAAAAGACACACACACAGCTCCACTATTCACTCAGACTTTTTTTTTCCCGAAAATATCCAGCAGCTGTTTTTGTGTGTTATTTCTGTTTGGGACCCTGATACAATCTCCTGCACAGCACCGAGGAGAGTCAGCTGATCATTAATCACCTCACCGGTCAGGACGTGCGTGCCAACGAGACTCCCAGTGAGGGAGAACGAGCTGTGTGGCTGACGCTGACAACGAGTTTCAAGCATAAACCCCACGGCCTGTTCCCTGTCCCCACCGGGAATCTTGTCAGCAGATCCACGTCCTGACTGGTGAGGAGTAAGAAGAAATCTGAGTACGAAAGTATTGATGAATCACAGATTTGTGCATCAAATGTTCTTACGCATGATTTAGGCATAAATTTGTGCCAATGCACTGTGTGTGAATGAGGTCCGTTGTTTCTCAACGGGCAACTGCAGGAATTTAGGGATTATACCATCTACAGTCCATAATATCATCAAAAGATTCAGAGAATCTGGAGACACATAAGCAGCAAGGCTCAAAACCAACATTGAATGTCTCATTATGAAGCACAAAATACAACAACATAGACCTCAAACTGTTGAGCAACTGAAGTTGTTCACCAAGCAAGAATGTGAAAGAATCCCAGCCCCAAAGCTTCAACAATTAGTGTCCTTAGTCTCCAAACACTTATTGAGTGTTGTTCAAGGAAAGGTGATGTATCACAGCGGAAACATGAACCTGTCTCAGCTTTTTAGGAACGTTTACAATACAATACAATGAAGTTTATCAGTTTGATCAATAAATATCTTGTCTTTGTAGTTTATTCAATTGAATATAGGTTTAACATGATCTGCAAATCATAGTGTTTTGTTTTGATCAGGTTTCACACAATGTCCCAACTCTTCTAAAACTGGGGTTGTCAGTGAACCCTAAGAACAAGAGAGTTACTAAAAAAGATCGAGATTAAAACACAGTTAAAGCTATAATATGGCAAGGCAACTTATACCAGTCCACCGACCTCTCTTCTACCTAGAATGTAAAGGGAGCGGGTTCTGTAATTTGGATCCTCTAGATCAGAGGTTCCCAAACTTTCCAGCCCATTACTCCGAAAATTATGGTACCAAAACAGACATAAACAGATTAAAACAGAGGCCAAAGATACTTAATTTAGTTGACAGGTAGAAAATTAGACCTTTTGTGCCAATATAACTGTTTCCTAATTTAATCTGCTGCCACTGATACTGTCCCTGTTCTGGCTCAGTCATCTCTGTGTTCTGGTGTTAACAATGAAACAAGCAGGACCGATGAAACACTTTCACTGTGAATGATTTTGTAGCCAATTCATACTGAAACAGATTATTAAATGGAGACAAAAGGAGGAGAAAATACTTGAAAAGTTGTTGTGTTTTGATAAATAGAAGATACTGGTTTGTTGGTGATATTCTGGAGCTCTCTGTTCGTGACATAACTATTTGTTGAAAAAAACAAAGAAGTAGCTCAAAAGATTATGAAGGTGTTGTGAAAATGTCCTTATTTGCATCTTTGTGGCAACAAAAAGCGATTATATGGCAAATCTGAGCAAAATGACGTCAGTTACAGCTAATGACCTCCTGAGAGCAAAGCCACTCTCGTTTATTAGCATCCAAAACTGATTGGCTGCAAGATTGAGCCATATTGGTTATGTATGCATGACCAGGCAGGTGTGTGTGTGTGTGTGTGTGTGTGTGTGTGTACGTGGAGTCTGTCACATCACAGGAGCTTCATCTTGCTCTCTGTCAGATGGGTTATGAGAGCTTTAATTGGTCTGAGGGGAAGAACAAGGACAAAGTTATATTGCCTCTGAAATGACTAAATCCCAAATTTGTTTTTGTATAACCTGATCTTCTTCCACTGATTTCATTTCACATTCACATGTTTGTTCAGGAAACTTGATGATGCTTGTTAGAGCCCCTGAAACCATTTCAAACTTCATCTTTGGGGGGCACAAAGAGATTATGATGCGAGGAAGTATAACCTAAGGGATGACTGTGAGGCAAATAAAGCTTGTGTGGCATTGGAGATATGTAAAAGTGCCTATATGCAATATGGTAAAATGTTTGTGCAATGCAGAAAAACTCTCTGTCACTTTTGTACATTATGTCTATAGACTGTATAAATGGATGGTGTAACAGTAAGAAAAGGTGAAGCCAAAATATCTCTCTCTGGCCGCAGAAGAGCTTAGCTGATGACAGATAACAGCAGTTTAGTTTTATTTGGTCTTAAAGAAAGGGTATGTGGGGCCATGATTAACAATTTTGTTGATAAATACAGCACTAGTCAAATTTGACATAAGAGTCACTGAACTAATGATGCTAAATGTTCATCACCTGTTTATCCACGATGAGGGCCAGACAATGAGAAGCTACAATGAATCCTTTAAAATTTCATTGATTATTCCAATCCCCTTATGCACAAAAGCTTCAGTTACAATTCTACATTTTGATTCAGCAAGAATTAAGACCGGAGTAAAAAAAAATAAACCTTCGTAAGTGTGACGCGCAAAGTGCTTCAGGTTTGTATGGCCGTAGGTGCTGCCCTCTAGTGCCAGAAAACAGCCTTTCTATAATAATGGAAAAATTAATCACAGCTAATAACGCAACAACAATACTCAGTGCTAAATATTCACATAAGCATTTATCAATACTTGGCCATTGTGACCGTTACTGTCTACGTCAGGGGTGGGCAATGAACTTTTACAAGGGGCCACATGAGAAAAATGATTCTTTTTGGAGGGCCAGACCCACAAGAATGCAAACTGATACTGCTCAATTTCAACTTTTTTCCCCATTTTAAAGTGCTTTTACTTATATATTTGGATTATCTACTACTGGTAACCTGAAGAGTAAGGAATTTCAGTCAATATGTGAAACTATGGTATGGTCAAAACACTCATTATACGTATACCATGATGAAGATACGATGGACACGTTTGGTAAAACGTTTCAAAAATTTCATCAACTTTAAATCAACAAAGATGAAGATGCACTTCAGAAGTGACTGATTACCTAGTGCCCCTGTCACTGCAGCTAGATTTAGTGACCATAACAAAAGTGCAACAAAGATGGTTTCATTCCTTATGGCCAAAGATTCTCTGCAAAGTGAAATCCTGCTCCTCTATAGATGCAGGACAACCATGGCTGTAAGCTGTAGACTGTAACTCAAATATATCTTAATGCAGTGTAACAAAATGTATAAGCTGCTTTTTTCTCTGATTTTATCCTTTTAAAAATTGTATAAATAAGAAATGAGTGAATGCAACACATTTTTAGGTACCCTTAAGTCCAAGGAACAATGGAAAAATATTGGCGTGGAACTACATTAGGAGACGCCACAAATTTGATGTTTAGTTTTTGTTTTTTTTTTACTAACCATGGGCTCATTTCTCAGTGTAATAAGAAGTCCTGCACCTCTATGTGTGCAAGCAAAATTCAAAGGACTTTTTAAAACCCAATCACAGAGTATGTCCATCATTCAAGGCTTACTGAAAGCAGAAAAAAATATAAAGAACTATTTCTTTTCACAGAGTTCAGCTAGTGCAAAAGATTTATTTTTGAAGATTTTCAAAGCTGAATGAGAATCAAAATGAAAATTTTCCATCCTCTCCAGCCTGTTTACACATCGCTAACATCATGAAACATTCAGGTACCCTCAAAAACTTAAGAATCTGGCATTAACGCTGTTCTGTACTTTTTGAATTGGACAAATGTTTTGTAAATGCCACTCATTTAAAAATATGTGGTATGTTGACTCTGCTGACTCTGGTTCGGGATCCAGAGGCTTTAACTAGTATCCATATGAAATATAATGAGAAAATCAGTATAGAAATTAGGAGTTCAGCGGGAGAATGGGTCAAAAAGTGGGGCTCTCCAGCAGAAATTGCATTGCAGGTATGCACTTGTTAAAATGTAGTTCTCATGCTTTATGACCTACACTGCAGCCAGTTTCCAGGGGGAGTGCTCAACATTTTGGCTTCATTCTTTAGGATCTGTCGTGTTGTCTATCTGTGTCATGCTTTTCTAATTTCCTTTCACTCCTGTGAAAGTTCAAGAGCACCTCAGTTTAATCAAACATTAAGTTAAAGACTCTTAATGTAGACTGTAACACATTAGCCTGTATATCAGGTTAGAGAAGAACCGGTAAGTTAATAGAGTTGAATCAGTTTTCAGTGCATTCAGTTAAAGCTGTCTGTCACACACTGAAGTTGCTTTTCTTGGAGTCATGGGTTTTGGATCAGTGCCACAAACCCACAGATCAAACTTCATCCTAAAGCTGTCAGTTATAGCTGTATCGCACAAATCACATTATCTCAATTTACTGTAATAATAGTTTATTCTGTTAAGTTTATGGCAGTTTCTAGAGTTTTCTTTCTGCTTACACAGCAGCTGAACATGTGCCTGAGCTCTCCATCTGCTCTCAGATTAACAGTTTCTAGGCTTCATGAAGAAGACCATGTGATGGATGAAGACTTATTTAAAAGCTTTTTATAGACTCCTCCTTTAATAAGCAGCACATGGAGATGTGTTGAGTGGAATCGAGGCTCAAATTGAACTGGAGACTTGTCTTGTTAACTGCCCAGCTGTCTTTCTTTTGATGTCTCTGGTCTCTGGTGTCTGTTTCTCTCCTTCAGTATTTTCTTGATCACCTTTCCACACTTATGTAAGAATCTTGTTTGTACTCTGGAGAAAGTTGTTTTCATTTCTTACCCGCAAGCACAGCATTAGTCAGCCTTTATTTTATTAATAAACCCCAAACACAGAGGAAATGGTTTGTTGGGAGCAGTGAGGGGGTGGGAAACTGTCTCATTATAGACCAGTGTGTGTGTATTAGTGTGTATGGCATGTATGTACATCTGTATACATTGTTTGTGTTTGTGTGTATTCTCAACAACAGTGATAATTGGAAATCTCTCTTAATTGCTTGTTTCGTTCCTCTAATTTGGAAACTTCCTCTCAACAACCATTTAGCAGCTAAATGAGTCTGTTACTAAGCTCCCTGCAGAGCCTCCCCCTCTCCTTCGCTTCCTGGTTTCTTCATTTACAGTATGACTCGGTTTCCTCTTTAGTGAGAACACTTACACACTTTAATTGGGTTGAAAACATTTGAACCAGAGCAGAAGTGTGTGCTGTGGTGACATAACCGTCTACTCTACCACACACATTTATTTTGCTTTCGCTGTTATTTACACCAGAGAACCAGTCGAAGATAATAATGGGTTATGATGAGCCCTGAAACAGCTCATGCCTCTTCAATTACTATGTTGATAAATGGAGAAAGGAAATACAGAGAAAAGTAACAAGGCTGGATGTTTATACTAAATGTGTGCCGTCTTTTCCAACAGCTACATATTCACATGTTGTTGAAACCCCAGAGTTTTTCTGTAAATTGCTCAAAAAGGTTTTTTCCAAATAATAGTAAAGTAGCACAGGATCTTCACAATCTTCATGAGGCTTTCTGAACTAATGAGGTCATCGTAAAAGAATCTTATGACACATTGGAGGGGCCTCAAACACCAAGGTCTACCCATAGCTCTGCCCCTAACAGGCCTACAGAAGGCTGGCCAATCAGAAGGAAGGAGGTTTGTGGAGTGAGCAGCCTTAAAGAGACGGCAGCTAAAATGAAGTTTCAGACACAGGCTGAAATAAGGGTATTCTAAAACACCAGAGGAAGATAAATAAGAATAATTTTGAGTTGTAAATCATGTAAAAGTACTAAAGGGATAATCTAAAAAGCTTAAAAAAAAAAATAAAAAAAAAAGCAAAAAGAACAATACCCCCTCTTTAAGTGTTACTTTTAACAGCACAAGTCTTTCAAATGTTACTACTCAAGAAAGTTGATCAGGAGAATGGTTGAAAATGTAATACGGGGTGCAGATGGCCTAGTGGATTAGGTCTCTCATCATGAGGTTCACCCTCGAGCAGGTAGCCCTGGTTCGATTCTGGCCTGCAACCTGTTTCCCAAATGTCACTATGTCACTCCCCGCTCTCTCCCCCTTTCCTACTCCATCCACTGTCCTCCTCTATCCATTAAAGGCATGAATAGCCCAAAAAATATCTAAAAAAAAGAAAAAGAAAAAAAGGAAAATTGTGATACAAACTGTGACCCCCCCCCCCCCTTTATAGTGCACTTTGAACAACTAAAGATGAGGATGGGGGATGGAGGATGAAGACTCTTATTAATCAAAAATAACCAATGAATTGAAGCTGTTTATGAAATTTAGACCTAGAACTAACTTAGAATTTTTAAAAACCTCTGAAAGACCTTGCTCATAATTCAAAGCCATTTTTGCGTCTTTCTTGCTCTGGGAGTTATTTCATCACTATGATCTCTTCTACAAATGGATGGATTCCTTCAATTCAGATCACAATCAGTGGATCAGAGGTGGACATTGTGATTGACTACAAAAGTGTTCACACACAGGACTGGACTAAAATCTCACATGCTGTATTCAAAAAGGCTCAGATCCTCTAACGTCTGCAGAGTCAGATGTTCTATCAATTCCTGGTGATCAGCTTCACCTCCTACACTGTAGTGAGCCAAGGCAGCTTACACTAACAGACTCTACAAGCTCACCAGGGGAGCTGTCTCTGTCCTGGGGGCTGATCTGGAGGCTGTGATGGAACTGTCAGAGAGGAAGATGTTGAGGAAGCTGCTCAGCATCTTAGACATTAACTCTCACCCCTGCATGCCGCACTGATGTCCTGTCAGGGCACCTGTAGTGGTGACAGTCCAGACTGAGACCACCAAAGTGCACAATTAAACACCACAGGAGGTCCTTCTAAACTGTAGCCAGCAGACTTTACAAATCTTCCCCCCTTCTGCAGGATGGATACATAACTACCAAGCAACCAAACAGACTCTGACAACTTAGTGCAATATCAATCAATGATACAACGCTCTGTGGAATATTTAAAGTTCATTTAGTTTTCTCATGATCAACAGTTTATTATTTATCAGTTCTAATACGTGCAATACTTTTCTCTGCTCATTGATTTTACACAATACTTCTTTCATGTGTAAGTGTAGCATTATCAACCTGCATTCTCATGTGGACACTTGTATATTGAATCACCTGATACTCCCTATCATTTATCACTTTGTACTTTTGTATTTTGCCTCTGCTAACTTTCGCATCTTGTATTTTGTACTCTGGTAACATGATTTCTGTTGGGATTAATAAAGTAGATGTTGTCTTATCTCTCACCTTACAGTGTTCTCTCTTTCCTGACGCTCATTTCTCAAATCCTGTAGTCAACTTCTGTGATTTAGTTTCACTCTAAACCTGTGGTAATTAACACTCCAAAGAAGTGCTCCGTCACCTGTCAGCATCAAATGAGCTGCACTTCATGCCGAGCTGGTAGGTGGTTAGTTCATCAGGGACGTTTTGATTCCGTTCAGCATGGAGGGCAGATTACTAATGAGCTGTCAGCTGAGTCATCTTTGAGTCTTTATGAGTTAATGTGCAGTCCAGAAGAGCAGGGATGATGTTTAAATAAACTATGTGATAGTCCAGACCTGAAACATAACGACTGTAACATAACATGACTCTCACACGTGAAATTTCTTGGACGAGCATGACTGAAGAAGGCTACAGGGCATGTACTTCAGCCAGCCACTAGGGGGAGCTCAAAGCCTGTTTTGTCATTGCTTTTGGGGAACTTTCACATTATCCATCTATGTTTAATCTGTGGCTCTGCAGCAAAAATCACAAGCATACAATTCAAGACTATGACAGACTAATCAAAGACATCTTACACAAAATCAGTGATGTTATTCAAAAAGGAGGAGAAGTTAAAGGTTCAAAGAAAGTCTGTGGACCACAAAACTTAATCAACAGTTATTCAACATTTTGATGCTGATTAAAGTGGTGTGTTGAGTACTTTCTCTCCAAATTTTCTTTTCAAAGTCGACCTCTCATGATACCATTTGAAAATCCAGAGATAATGAGATTAAAAAAGACAAAATTAACCAATAATTCTCCCATTTAAGCAGTCTTGGTGGAAAAATCTCCTTCACTGACGTAGTAAAACAGTAGCAGCAGCAGCAGCAGCATCTCTACACACCATCTTTATGAGTTAGTTTCCAGTCTGTCGCTCTCTGTACATGTCTCCTCTTTGTACAACATTAGCATCACACACAGCTTCTTCCCCTCTCTGAGCTCGTATAGCACCTCAGGGTGTCATTGTAATAAAGCGATTATTAGTCCCACCCTGGGTTGCCTCTGCGCTCCACTTGCATCCCCCTAAAACCAGTAGCAAGCCATCAGAATTCAAAGGGTTTCCAATAGCAACACTGTGTGAAACTTGTGGAAACCATGTGTGTGTGTGTGTGTGTGCGAGCCCGTTTGTCTCTGATGACAGAACGTGCGTCAGTGTATCTCCTCTGTTGCACAATATGAGATTTTTGGGGATGTAATGGCCTGATGTTCGTGCAGGATGGATGAGTTCGCTGCTCTGAGCTCTGAGTAGAATGAGTTTCTGTTTCATGATATGTTTCTATTTCCATTCCAAGTCTTCAATGTTTATAGCTTACAAACAGGAACATGAGAAAGAGAGAGAGCTTTTTATAACCACACTAGCACAACTCAGGCTCTGCCTTGAATAAGAGCTATAAATTAGAGTGGCGTACGAATAAAGAGGTTTATTTTCCCTGCATCTATTTATTTCAGACCAAAACAAAAACAAACTGACAAGACATTTATCTCCCGTGCTTGATTCTTTGGGATTAAAAATACAAGTGGTAACAAAATAAAATGTGCTCCACTGAAATCCTAGAACGCCATTCGCTGCCTGTTTTTTTCCATGACCTAAAAACTCAGTCAGAACTCCAGTCAATAATAGTATATGATGTGTGGTAGCCACTAAAATTTAAGTGGACCAAAAGCATCTCCAGAATGATGATACTATTATTTCCACAAATGGGCACCAATATACTTGACACAGACTGTAGAAGCACGGACCACATAGCAGCCACCCAAAAGTGAAGCCAAAGCACCTACAGCCCTTGCCACTGACCGACCAAAACTGACTATCAGGCCATGTCCACACAGAGCCGAGTATCTGTGAAACCGCATATATGTTCATACATTTAAACACACCATCCACATGAAACTGCAATTTTATGTTGCTAAAACCAATCTTTTCTGGAAACTCCAGCCCAAGTGAAGAGTTTGGAAAACTCTAGTTTCATGGTTTTGTTGTGCACGCCAGTCACCAGAGTTTTTAGATCTCAATCATGACAGCTAGCAACAAAAAAAAGTAATTGATGTCACATATATGCAATGTTATGGCAAGCATCAACGCTACTGGTGTGTTAGTTTTAACAATGATGCTAACACCTCCTGCTTACTCATTTCTTCTTTGAGTGCATCTTATTTCTTAAGTTGAGGAGCAAACCTCTTAATTGGTCCAAGTATAAGACCCCAGTACCATGTTTAAATCTGTGGCATGCTTAGAGCCACACTTTTGGAGGACATTTTTTTGTAAACGATCAAGTGTGGAAAATAAGGATTTTTAAAAAGAATGGGGGGAAATATTACTTTTTGAAAATACCCGGCTACGTGTGTACATGACCTCAGTGATGGGAAGGGACATCAGTATTGTGCTCCTATCAGCTGATCACCTGCAGAAGATGATGAATGCGTTGTTCATCTTTATATAAAGTTGATGATATATATTTCTCGTGTTATTCCCCCCAGGTCTGCTGACCCTGTGTGGCGTGAGTCTCTACATCATCTACTCACAGCAGGCTCTGGCAGAGACAGAGAAGGTGGTGGGTCCTGAGGGTCTGGCCTACATCCACACCTCCTACGGCTGGTCTCTGGGTCTGGCCTGGATTTCCTACAGCCTGGAGGTCCTCGCTGGTGTTCTGCTGCTCACGGCCGCTCGAATGGCCAAGCTGCAGCATAGCAGTCCAACCATGGCCTGATGCAAGCCTGGAACACAATCAGGAGTGGAGCTGAAAGACGAACTGTGTCTAGTTGAGCTTTAAATCATGGAAAACAAAACACGGGATAATTACAGTATAAAGATTTGATGAACTTTTGAACCCTGTGATGGATTTTTTGATGCAAAAGTAAAGAAGGAATGGTGCAACTCTCCTACATGACATTAAATCAGTTAAATTTAGCCAAGTACTCCACCTTGTGGTGAAAACTGGAGTTGCGCCATTTTTTGACTTTTTGACTGCATCTGACCCATCTGACCATAAAGATTGTCATACAGTAGTCATTAAATCTGTGCCAAACCAAGCAGACAAGCTCTTATCTGAAGTTAAAGCCATGCTCAATGATGTGTACATACTTTCTGATCATTTCCAAACAGCTTCACACAATTTTTTAACACTTTTTCATTTGAAATAAGCTGATTCTTTTATTTTTTTTTGTTGAATGTTGAATGTGCCATTGTGGGAGTTACTTCTATGTGTTTTTTCATCTAATGTGAAATAAATGTTATTCATTCTAAAATGATGTCTCAACTTTAAAAAAAAACAAAGGAAAAAGAAAAAAAAACACTGGATCAATAGAATTATTTTTGAAACTATTTGGATTATTCCTGTTTTGGTGTGCACAATCAATCTTGGAGTTCTATGCAATCTTCTTGTTCTTGAACAAAATTTTAGAACAGTTATTTTTTTCCTTTTGAAAAGATTCAATAGTGCCACCAATCATACTTAGCGTCATACTTTTGTTGTCCTCAGTGGTGGCCCTGAAGTACAGTACAACAACAATATGATACAACAATAACAATAAAATAAAAAACGCAATGGCAAAAAATGAAATAAAATAAAATAAATAACGCAACACAAAAAGAGAACAAAACACAAAACAGAAAGACAGAGAGGAAACAAAAAGAAAACATACAAAAAAGAACAACAAAAAAAAGAAAACAAAAAAAGTATCTACGATGCTCACAAAGAAGAAACGTGTTTGCAGGTTATTGTTATTGTTTTTTGTTTGTTAAAATGTATTGTTTGCACGTCAGAGCTACTGCAGTCCTCTTTTTTGTTGACTGGAAAATTGTAACATTTGAAAAATGAAAAATCTCTCAGCCAGAAAAAATATCTCCCTATCCTAAAAATAGCTGCACTGACACTGGTGGATTTGTTTTTAAGGTCACAAGCAGCGTGAATACTTCACTTCTGAGTGGGAGGCAAACCACTGAATTGCTACCATCAACCAGAGCAGACTGGTTCATAATAAACACAAATAATCCTCAAAGACATTCCCATGGCAACCTAAACATGCTTTACATTCGAGAACAATCGATGGAAAGTGGGCGTGAGATGCTGCAGTTCTCAAGCTCCGTTCACTGCAGATTCACGCTGGTGGCACGAGCCTCTGCAGGACGCGGGAAATCAATGAACTCTGTGTATGTGTGGAGTTTCAAAGGCGGAGTGAAGAGCTTTTTCAATGGTTTTAAAAATAGTCTCACTCTTAAACTGAGGTTTCTTCATGAGATACACGGTGAAAATACATTCTCAGCGCCAGGTTATTTCTCTATACTGAGTTTTATTGCCTTCAATATTTAACCAAAAAGTAGTTGCAGGTTTATATCGCATATACTCTTGCACTTGTTTAAACAACAGAGCACAAAGTATGACAGCAGACGGTCGGTTTGACAGGTGACGTTAATTTGCTGCACCTGGTCGCCTTAAAAGTAGCAAATGGCAACGACTTTGGGACATTTTTTTTGTAGAAACGTTTTAAATCAATACATTACCTCTTCATTCTGCATTCTGGAAAGGTTCTTAAACAACGTAAAGTAGCGTTGACAAGTCCGTAGTTCATTAATTAACTTCCAAACAATTGCAGGTGCGACTTTGCAATAGTTGGTGTTCATGGGAAATGAAGTCTTTTCCTGGAAAACTCTCTACAGTGTCTAGACCCGAGCTATTTGGGATTAGTAAGACATAAGTATAAAAACTAAACTTGGTCTTTGTATGGGAAGTTTGGTTATTAGTGTTATGAGCTCACAATTCATTAGTGTTACTGAGGTTAGACATATTTATTTATTCAATTGAAAAGGCTGTAATATTGTGAAGTCACCAAAAGATGATGTTGACAGCGCCCCTATATGTGACTAATGCATCAGTCTTTAAAATTTAGGTATCATGGGTCTGAGAGGCATAAATGTAATCTCCACAAATGTAGTACATGTGGGTGCAGGATTTCAGGAAGTTAAAGTTCCCGTTAAGAGTTTATAACTGTCTACAAATTGACTTAATTGTATCCTGATGCCTATTTATGACCTACAAATAATGCTTTATGATACCTGTTTTGATGCCTTTAACTAATGATAAATAATTCCTCACTTTTGATTTCTATCCAGCAATGACCCCATCGACTATCATACGCTCTTCTTATAGAAAATCCAAACACCAGTCAACACAACCACTAGCTTTCATACTTATCCATTTTTAATGGGATGCGATCCTTCATGCTCTTCCAGCAACATCACAGTGCTTCAAGAAAACAAGAAATACAGACTGGCTGTCAGTTCATTTATCAGAAAGAAAGTTGGCTTAACATCCTAATTATAAAAACAAACTGCTCCTAGATTTAGCCATTTCATGATACAATGTTCACCAAGAGGTAAATAATACATCAACGCATCAGTGAAATAAAAGGGAGAGCAGACAGATGTACAAAGGAGCAGGGCTGAGAAACTACAGCTCCTTTTGTGATAATGCTGAAGCTTCAGTCAGGGTGTCACAAACGAGATTTGTGGTTAAAATAAAAATAATTGTCTAGGAGAAAAGCAACACCTGTTTCTGTGACTAGGAAATTTATCACTCATATATTCTCATATTGCCACTCAATTATCTTTCATACAACACGTTTGTATTAAAGAGCTCTTGGACTTTAGCCAAAGAGAATTTTCTCTCCTTGCTATCATTAAACTGTGGTTCAAATATCCAAGTTGTAACTGAGAAAGTAAAATAAAAGAAGTAAAGCAGCTGATGGCTGCTCACTAGAGTCTGGCTCTGTGTGTTGGAAGAAGGTTTTATCTTTTCACCGGTGCAAAGTGAAGTCTGTAGCAGCCGTGCTTTGATGATTGTTGTATTTAATGCTGTACAAATAAAAACTGATTGATTGAACGGTGTTAATCTTGTAGCACTAAAGCTAGCTGTCTCACTGCAAAACTTACAATGGTGATTTGGTCATGTCAAGAAAATCACTTTGGGTAAATTTAAGGAAAAATCCTTGGGCTTGAGGCACAACATGATAGAATCTACCTTCTATCTATCTACTGTGTACTGCAGACTAGGGATGCATGATATTATCAGCTTGTTATCAGTATCAGATGATATTGGCTTAAGAATAAACCACGGGACATTGGCTTGCACGCTGGGATCTGCTGATATAAAATATAAATACATCTGCTCATACAATACAATGGGATGTGGAGCACATTGGCCTTAAGGTCTAGGTCACGCTCCATGGTGTTAGTCTTTGTGTGGGAAGCTCAGGTTTGAGTCCAGCCTGTGGCCACTGTCCCACGTCACTCCCCACTCTTGCCCTGTTTCCTGCTCTTTCCACTGTCCTCTCTCCTGTCCAAATAAAGGCAGAAAAGCCCCTAAATATGAAATAAAAAAACACAATATGGGATGCTGCTTACTTGATTAAATGCCTCAGCATGAAGAGGATGAGCGCAACATGTTACCTGTGAATAAAGGCTATGTTTACCGCCTATTTCAATTCTAAAATTGGCCAAATTTGTCCTGGTTATGGGTATTGTTATGATTAACTCAGAAAGAGCATCATCTAAGTTTCAGAGGGACTGTAAGAAGTTTCTCAGTGATCTTGAAAAGTCTCATGTCTACATGTATGCTTGATCATAATCCCAAATTTAAAAAGAGATTATCAGTGCTAAAAGAGATTATTTCTAAATGCTATTTCTGAGAAACATGGGCTAAAGGCTAAAACGGGATAAGCTGTTTGTGATATTGTTCATTCCAACCCACATGTAGAAGTTATTCTGAAGTGATTTATTCAAGTCTGAGAGTCTATCAGTAAAGTGAAGAGCCAGGTTACATTTGCTCTGCTTGGTGAGGTTGGAGTTGGTAGATGAGCACTGGTGGGACATAACCAGGATTTACTAATTTCATATGTTACAGACATGTCTCAGAGCACCGAGCTGTGAGTAACGCTAAATGCAGCCAGCTACTAAATAAAAATACAAACTTACAAAGTTTGCTGGTTGTCATGTTTTAAACAACAGTCAAAGGAGTCACTGCAATCCACTTCAAACAGTCCTCACAGTCCCTCTAAGTAGGATGAATCTTTTTTTTATAATTTCGTTTTAAAGCAGTAGATGGTATTTTTCTTATTTTGCACAAAAATGAATATTATAGAGAGTATGCACCATAATACTGATGCTAATTTCAATATAGAGGAGGGCCAATGGTCTTACGGGGAAAAAAAATATCAGAAATAATCTAAATGAGATGCAAAATATCAGCACATCAGATAACAGCAAAAAATCCAGTTTTGTGCATCCCCACTGCAGACATGACCTATTGATGCTAGTATTGCTCTTGTGATCCAAATTGTGGAGCAGGGACTAGCCAATCTTTGTGCAACACATCCACACAACTTTAAACCACCCACCCTAGTAGTGATGTAAAGAGGAGTCAAACGTGTGATTATGATAGAAAGCCCATTTTACATTCTTGATTGAACATCTCTGAACATGTCTACATTCAACAATATAAGGTAAGTAGCTCTTTAAGGCAGATCCAGCACACATTTCAATGGCAGGGTAACTCTGGGTTGTATTAGGCCCTTTAATAAAAAATACCTTTACAAAAGACAGAACTGTACATTTTAACAAATAAATAAAAGGTGCCATGAGAGTTGAACTCCCTGGCGTGTATTGGAGTTTGTACGTGTTGATGTGGTCAGGGAAGAACCATGAAGCCTTGACATCAGTCTTATCTCAGCGTGAGCCTCTCAGATGGGATAAGAAAAAACAGGCTTATCTGTTATCTGTCATTAGTTTTCAGATGATGGATTATACTGCAGGAATCTCTTCAAAGTCCTGGTGGTTTAATCCATTTTTATCATATCATTTTCAATATGCAGCTGTCTTTTCGCCGCCTCGTACTTGTCGAACAGGACAGATGACGCCGAGGGCCACTTCACAGTTCTCCGCGCCAGCTCCGTCTCTGCACGTCCAACCACAAATGGAAGAATTATCTCAGCTCCAAACTGCAAGCGCCGGGAAAATCCATCCAAAAAAGGAGAAACATCGATAATACTCCTCGGTTTGAGATTTCTACGAGTCAGTGCTGTCAAAGTTCCCCTCTGAATGTGAAGTTTTACCAAAAAGATGAGGACGGTGAGTCAGCCGGGTAAGCACACCTTTCCGGCAAAAAGTAGTCCCACTATTGTGAAGAATATGGACAGTACAAAGAGTACATAGGAAGAGCCCACCACCGTGTTGTTTGGGAGTTTATACGGCTGTCCTCCAACCTGGTTGATGTAGAAGCCGATTGGGAAAATCAGTGCAGCCATACAGAAGAGGACCACTGAGAGAGAAAAGAGAGAGAGGAGCATTAAACCATCCACTTCTTTATTTCTCTTTAACATACAGCTGACAGCTTCTGCCCCGGTCACCTCTAATAGATGGACCTTGCTCCTTTGCTGTAAAAATAGAAGCCTTTAATGTATAAATTACAGCTCCTGAGCAGCTCTTTTGTGTGGTTGTTTATGATTGCCAGACTAAAAGCTTTCTTGCAGTGAAATGCTTCTTTCTGAAGTCAAGGTCAGCTCCATTTGTACAAGAGATTTTCAAGAAACAGCTCTCTTAATAGAAGAGGACGGACTGAGTACTGAAATGCAATCGTAAAAGTATTTTGATTGAATGGGAACAAAAGAGGACTGTGAAAACATACTCCCTGTGAAAGCAATCCACCTGGCATACCGAGCGGCCTCCCGGTGCCAGCGGGACATCACCAGCAGACCGCAGGTAACGGTGAGGGAGATGATACCCAGGATGATGAAGAAGAGTGTGGTGATCCACTCTGGGGGCAGCTGTGGGGGGATGCAGACCCGGAGCCGACCGTGGATGGTCTGGCATTGCTGAACCAAACCCACAGTCAGAGAACCTGAGTGAAGACAGAGAGGGACATTCTTATTTAAAAGACGACAACTAGGTCTTGGAAGATAATCAATAAATCAACTGATCCCATGGAGAATGAAAATGAGCTCAATAATTTCCAGTCTTGTCTATCACCACCAATCAGGCTGGATGACAAAAGGGTTTACTCTGTGCATCAGTCTCAGCACCTGGGCGCGTTTGTTCCATAGCAAAATGAACAGTGAACCCTCTCGTCAGTCATCCAGTCCCTGTGTCTCTGTGGGGGGAGGCAGGGCCGCTAACATGCACACACACACACACACACACACAGTGCAAAGCGACGCAAGGTAACAAAGTAGAAATTTGGAGGAAAAAGATGATTGTAAATTAAAATGCCTGAGCCTTGGTGTGGAAATATTCAGCTTCAAATGAATGAGCAAGGTGAGCCTGTCACCATGAATGAGCAAGTATGCAAAATTTGTTGGAGCATCATTGAGAGTACTTCAGGTGGCTTTTGGTAAACTCCAGGCAGCTGCCATGTGCCTTTTATGAAGGAGTCTGGACCATAGACTGTATATAGATTATTTTTATACAGTCTATAGTCTGGACACTAAAGGTTCTCCTTCCTCCACAGTGGGGCGCTGGAGCTCTGGCAGAGTCAGGTTCTTGCTCACCCCCATGACTAAGGCCCTTCTCCCTTTCGCTCTGTTCGAACGGCGTACAGCTCGAGAAGAGTAGATCTTGTCTGGGAGGTCTGCAGATGATTCCTTTGACTTTATTTTGGGTTTAAGCTCTGACATGCACATGTCACCTGTGGGCCCTTATACAGACAGGTGTGTTCTTTCCAAATCCTGTCTAATCAGCCGAATTTATCACAGCTTCCAATAAAGCTGTAAGAACATCTCAAGGATGATCAGTGGAAACAGGATGTGCCTGAGCTCACTTGTAGCAAAGACTAAGAATACTTATGTACGTAAGATGCATCAGGTTTTTATTTTCAATTAATTGGTTGAAGAAAAAATTAAAAATTGTCTTGATGTCATGATGGGGAGAGGTATGGGAGCCAATTCCTGAGAGTTAAAGATGTAAAAATGAAAAAAAGGATTTATTGAGATTTTTTTTTGCCCATATTCAGTTGAAATTTTCAGATAAAAGTCAAATTGATGAGATAAAAAGTCAATTTTTTAATCTCAAAATTTCCACATTTTATTACAGAATTTAGACTTCTTTTCTTATAATTTTGACTTTATCTCAAAATCTTGACTTTAATCTCAAAATTGTAACTTTTTCTCATTATTTTTAATTAAGTATAGCACAATTTTGACTTCTTTGTCTCAAAATGTTGACTTTTTGTCTCATAATTCTGACTTTCTACCTCAAAATTTTGATTCAGTATGGGCCCAAAAAAATCTCAACAATCCAAGTTTTCTTTTATCCTTTTTTAAAATCGGCAGAAACAGGCTTCCATATAGTTGCATGTACAATCTGGAGTGAAAAAATTGATTGAATCCATTTTGTAATGAAGCTGTGTGAATACTCTCAGGATGCATCCATCTCCAAATTTAAAAGAAAAATTTTGTCATGATTAAAAGTAACTGGTTGCTGTCAAATATGCTTTTTTTTATCTCACAATCATGTTACTCTCACAACCTAAGGGTTAAAATCAACCGTGTTAGAGAAAACTGAAGGAAATGTTGTGTACAGCCAATACAGAGCCTGTCCAAAAATGTGTTATATGAAGGAAATACAATGCTTCCAAGCTGACCAATGACATGGCTGCATTAATGCTATGTGTCCTTGGATTGGAAACGTATATGTGTGGTCCCCCTGCTCTCCTAAAATTCCTGTTTCTAAATCATTTGGCAGTGACACAAACAGAACAGCAGCTTTTATTTACCAAATGTCCCCACATTATGTTGAAGTGGAGCTACATCAATTTCTCTGTTGGTGTTATGGAACATATGTTGACTCTGAGACATAATGACCTCCCAGCAGCCCCTCTGTTTCCCCACACCTCCCCAAGTGAATCATGTGTGACGTCAAACAGGTTTCTTCATGAACCACTGAACCACCACAGAGGGAGAAACTGTGAGATCAACAGAAAGAAGAAAAGAAATCAATGACCCCACATCCAGGGGACGAGTCATCTATCAGCGTCCTGCACCGCAGAGCCTGGTGGGTGCTGAGGTGGCTGTGGGGGGGCTTTTTCATGCAACACACACACACACACACACGCAGCAGAAGTCTGCGTCAGCCGAACTCTGCATCCACTAACTGTACAGAAGCCTCCTGACAGCACAGAGCACATAAATGCAAATTAAATCCTCCCACACTTTCATTTACTCTTTAGTCTCTCTCTCTTTTTCTTACTTATTATCTTCAGCAGGCAGTCCGAGCCCGAAAAAAGCAGGAGGTAGAGCCGCTTTATACCTTTTTATGGATTTATTCAAGACGATTCGAACGCAGCGACTGTAGAATTAACATAATTGTCGCGATAAACACAATTAGAAGAAAGCAATATCACAAAGAGCGCAGACAAAACACTGGGACACTTTGGAAAATCTCGTAATTAAGGGAAATTACATAAACTTCTTATGAATAAACACCTCACTCTCTGAGCAATCAGAGCCCTTCAGCTCACATTTAACAGTTTAGCATCTTTCAATGACATAATGTATGAAATGTGTTACTGTAATATGATGGAGCTGAGATAAAACAGAGGTAAAGACGTAATCTGGTCTTTAAATATTTATCAGGAGCTGGAAAGGCTGGAGTTCCTGATCATGGGTGCAGCGCTGGTCGATGATACCAGGACAATGCGGGGAGAAACATCAGGCCTGAACCACATCCTCCTGCAGGCTGACCCACTCCCACCCGACACACCGGACATCCTGCTCCATCTCCACACATCCTCCCAGACCACAGGGAGGGAGACAATGTAAACAGAGCGTCCATTTCCCCCCCCCATGTACCGGACTCGTGTGTTCAGACAGAGTGCTTCATTTAATTACAGAAAGTGCTTGAAAGTTGTTTTTGATTCAAAGTGATAAGAAGAGAAATCACTTCAGCGATATAACACAAAAACAATGCTCATGAAAGGGAGCTGTTGCATCCTCCTGTGAGGGGAAACAGACTGAAACTAACTCTGATACCTTTTTTTGTGACCTGAAAATGCAATCAAGACCATCAGCACAAAGCCAGATCATTCTTCTCTTACTATTTTAAATTCAGCTGCTGTGTAGGAGTCAGACAAAGTGAGTGAATGCAGAAGCTAAAACAGCTTTTTATTACATTTTTAGAAGCAAAGATTGTCAATGAGTGATGCATTGGACTCATAAAAAAAGCAGGATAAGATTTTATTTTGGACTTTGGACTGAAAAAATCTTAAAACCTGCACAAAGTCAAAAGTCTATTTAATTCAACCTGTGTTTTTGACCCTTTCTCACCTGGAAAAGTTGAAGCATACAGTTGTGCTCGTAAGTTTCCATACCCTGTCAGAATTTATTCATTATTTATTATTTTATAGACCATTTTTCAGAGATTATGAATGATAACGCAAAAACTTTTCTTTCACTCATTGTTAGTGGTTGGGTTAAGCCATTGATGAACAAACAACTGTGTTGTCATGTTGACAACAGAAACTTCCAAAATGTGTGGCAAGATGAATGTAGCATGCTATCAGCAAATGCTGGAGGGAAATTTGCACTCATCAGCCCAGAAGCTGCACATGGGACATACATGGACATTCCAACATGACAATGATCTGAAACACAAGGCCAAGTCGGCCGACTATTGGCTACAGCAGAATAAAGTGAAGGTTCTGGAGTGGCCATCTCAATCTCCTGGCCTCAATATCATTGAGCCACTTTGAGTAGATCTCAAACCTGCAGTTCATGCAAGACAGCCCAAGAATTTACAGGATCTGGAGGCTTTTTGCCAAGAAGAATGGGCAGTTTTACCATCTGAGGAAATAAAGACCCTCATCCACAACTACCACAAAAGACTTCAAGCTGTCATTGACGTTTAAGGGGGAAATATACGCTATTAAGAACTTGGGTGTGTAAACTTTTGATCAGGGTCATTTTAGAAGCTTCTGTTGTCATTATGATTTAAAAAGAGTAAACAGAGTTGTTTGTTAATAAATTACCTCACTCAACCACTAACCATGGGTGAAAATTTTTTTTTTGTGTTATCATTCAGAAAAATGGCTGAGAAATCTGCCAGAGTATGTAAACTTATGAGCACAACTGTACATTCTGTTCCCAGACAGCTACAGCTTCAGCTCAGTGAAACTATAGCTCCACATTCACACAATCTTCAACCCTGATCTGATGACCTCAAAACAGCTCAGTTCTGAATCTGAATTAGCACAAAGTGCAACTTCTACTTAATAAATCAATGTAATCCTTTCAGAGTCAGAAGAACACAGCTGGTTGAGAGGGGATTCCCACCCTGGCTTACTCATGAAGATGATTTTATTTGTTTGCCTCTGAGTGAGACAGCCAGATGTGACATCAGATTTAGCCGTATCCTCAGAGTGAGTTTCTATCTGTGCCTTTTTTACAAGAGAGCTTTTACTTACGAAACACTTCATAAACTCAGACGTTCCTGCTGTTCAAATCTCCCTACAAAACACTTCACTAAGCCAACACATAATTTTCCCATACTGCTGCAGTTTCCCACAGAGAGAAGTTAATCTAAGTTTTTCTTCCCTCTCTGCGTTCAAATAAATCCACAAAACCAACTTCCCAGTATGACAGAAAATTATGAAGCACTCGTTTCTCCCTGCCATGCTTTTCTTTACGTACACACCTAGCACTCGCAGTCAAAATAAAATGCGTCATGACTGAGCCTGAGGAGCTTCAACTCTCAGGGCGGAAAGCGTTTCTCTCTCCAGAGGCCCAATTAAAAGTCAGACATCTTCATTACCATCAACAATTCCTGCCTTCAGGTAATTACTGCTCGGATTATTAAACAGGAGAAATGGGCTTTTAGTACAGTAAGTACTCTAATTTCAGTTCAGCTTATTCTACAGCTGAGGTGAAAACAGAAGCAGTGGGTGAAAATACTCGTGCACCAAAAGCTGACGGTTAGGGAGGCCACTAAACTTGCTGCTGTAACAGTTTTCACAAAATAATGTTGTGTAACTAAATCTTAGCATGACTCTTGTTACAACATGCATATTGTTTATTTTGTACCATTTTATTTGATTAATATGTTATGGGTTAATTTAAAGCACCAAAAAATGATTTCCAATCCCAATCTTTCACTATAACATCCTAAATTTGTCCACGATTAATATCAATAAAAGTTAGTGAAGGGTACCTTCCACATTTGAGCTAATACAGTGCGCTCGCCGGTACCTGGGAATTGGCACCAGTACTCAACGGTACCAATTTTTGGTACTTTTGTGTGTCTTTATGTGGTAATAAATGTTTGTTTTATAATAAAGCCTGAAAAATTTCAACATAATTCATTTGTGAATTAATATATAAACGTAAACAAATGTATCCAAACAACACTAAACTGTTTGCACTGTAACATCACAGTTGGTTGACAAATTTCTTCAACATGAAAACCCTTGACTACAATGAAGTAGAACTTAGCAAATTTATTACAACAACAGTGTTTTTTCTTGATAATGCGCAAATTAAGACCTTGCTCTTTGTACTCCATGCACAATTCGGTACCCATCCCTAATATTAGTCACTGAAAGGAGATCCTGGCTAGCTGAGTAACAATGTAGCGCCCAAAATATTAAGGCATAGCCCTTAAATAATAAGTCTGAAGTTTAATTTTCCCTGCTTCTGACACAACCCCGTAGTTTCAAAACGAACAAATGTAACCAATTACAAATAAAAAAACAACTTTGTGTTGTTAAACATGTTGTTAGTTTTGTGCGGCGGCTAATTAGCATTAGCTTGTTTGAGCTTTTAAAACTCTGGTATCATAATGTAAATTGCCTCAAAGGATCAAGGAATGCTACTTGGGACAAGATTTTTACCTGTGAACTAAATTTTGGAAAATGAAAAAGAAATTTGACAGAATTTGGTTGAAACAAAGTTGGCTTGCACTGGTTTGAATTAGCGGCTGAGGCATAACCGGTGTAGGCTTTAGAGGATACAGTCCCAGTTTGCTATTTGGACCCAAGAAACTCTCTACTCCTTGCTTTTTCTGTTATCTAATACAGGCAAAACACCCTGAAATTCTACTTAAGATCAAGACATTAGCTTGGCAGAAATTAGCTCTACATCACAGCTTAGCTAGCAACTCAGCTACATTAGCTGACATGTTTGCACAAAATTCACAACACTTGATTATAGATACTTTTAATGATCAATGACTGCCAAGGCAAAAGATTTAGAGTGTCCTCACTGACCAGCAATGTAAGTCACAAATATCACCTCTTATCGTAATAAATGGAACATGGGTCAAGCTATTAAATTAAAATATATACATCTATGTATGTCAAACTGATGATTATGTTTATAAACATAGTGTCCTGTGCCCCAAGGAAAGATTCAAAATAGAAACGCTGGATAAAACATAAAAAACATGAACAAGAGAGCCAATTTGTTTTTCAGTGTCACAAGTGTCTGCTTCAGATCAACAGGAGAATCTGTTCTGCTGTGGACTGTACCCACCTGAGGGACTTTCAACATTTTATTGGTTAGTGAAATGTTTTGGTTGGTGGAAAGGGTGCATGGCAGGAGGGTTATGGTGTCACCCAAACTACTTTTGGTCCAATTTGATAAAAAACAAAAATCCCTGCATGGTACATCTGCATGTCACATGTTTGCAGATGACTCTGTCCTTTTTTAAACCACAAAAACCCTTACTCTTAAAAGTTTGGTGCTGATGAAGAAGAAAAATGTTTGTTGTCTTTAAAGAGTGCTGGCTAAGTAACTTCTCAGAATGTGTTGTTGTCTGCAACTTGCAATTTCTATGGAAATGCCAAACAGCACAGAAACAAGCCTAAAAAGTTCCAAAACAAAGTCATTTGGAGTGATGAGACCAAATGGAACTTTTTGGTCACGACCATAAACGATACATTTGGAGAGGAGTCAACAAGGCCTCTGATGAAAGGTCCATCATTCTTGCTGTGAAACACGGAGGTGGATCTCTAATGTTTTGGGGATGTGTGAGCTACAAAGACTAAGGAAATTGGTCAAAACTGATGGAAGGATGAATGTTATCAGCAAATACTGGAGGAAAATTTGCACTTATCAACCCAGAAGCTGCACGTGAGATGTACATGGACGTTCCAACATTACAATGATCTGAAATACAAGGCCAAGTTGACCTGCCATTGGCTGCAGCAGAATAAAGTGAAGGTTCTGGAGTGGCCATCTTAGTCTCCTGACCTCAATACCATTGAGACACTTTTAGAAGAATTTACAGGATCTGGAGGCTTTTTGCCAAGAAGAATGGGCAGTTTTACCATCTGAGATAATAAAGACCCTCATCCACGACTACCATAAAAGACTTCAAGCTGTCACTGATGTTAGAGAGATCAATACATGGTATTAAGGACAGAGGTATGTAAACTTTTGATGGGAGTCATTTTGGAAGTTTCTGTTGTCATTATAAATTAACAAGAGTAAACAAAACTATTTGTTAATAAATGGCTTCACCCAACCTCTAACCATGAGTGCCAGAAAAGTTTTTGGGCCATCATTAATATTCTTTGAAAAATGACCAAGAAATCATCTGTAGAGCCTGCAAAAATAGACTTGATGCACACTTGAATTTTTTCCTCAGTGGTACTAGTGACACAAATGACCTGATCTCCATATACAGAACATAAAGAGGTATGAAGTGGACCCACCTGAGTCTCCGGTGCTGATCCAGTCCGGGTTGGCGATGCTTGCAATGGCAAAGATGTCTGCAGCGAGGAAGAGGCATCCTGAAATCACGGTGAGTTTATCCATGACTGTGTGCACCAGAGGAGGACAGAGTGTTTATGTGCCTCTGTCTCACCTGGAGGAAGGCGGGACATTTAGCAGTCAATGACCTGGAGCCAGTTCTCAGGTCTGATCACCATCCCTGCTCCCCCCACGGTAAAGATCCTTCTGTGAAAGTCAGGGGCTCCTTCTGATCAACACTTTCCCTGGACATTTTCTTCCTTCCACAGTGGTGAGATCTGCACGCTGTTCCCGTACTTTACAGCCTTTCATTAGTTCACAAACAGCCGGAGCTGGAGCGACCTGCTGGCTCTTCTCCAGCCCGGGAGGAGAGGGCTGCCGCACGGGCTCATGGGTTACCCAGCCCCGGGTGCATCCTGCTCCTATTTCCTGAAAGCGAATGCAAATGAAACGAGAGTCCCCGGCTTTGATAGATGATAAATCTCCAACAGTGCAAACACATCAAGCATGCAGCAGACTTGTTTCCTGAGTGTGCACGGAGCCCCGGAGCTCTCTCTGCACATATGGAAGCTCTTTCTCTCCTTTTCACGCGCACACAGGAAAAACGCCACACATGCTCAGTTTGAGGAGCTCAGAGAAGCTTTAAACCTGCACGCACGGACAGAAAAGCAGAAATCAAACCCTTCCTCAAACCCTACCGCATGCACTGTCAGTGTTTTCTGCAAGGCGTTGCTTCCCTCTCAGCAACGGAAACTAAAATTCAGCCACTTCGGGTCTCCATGTCTGTACTGGAACACTCTCGCGAGATAATGCGTAGTTAGCCGCCACCGTTTGAACAGTTTGATTGATTGTTTATTTCAGGTAAGCAAATTTAAAAAAAGATAAATTAAAACAACTTACAGACAAAGGCTGTTAAATAGAAGAAGAAAAAAACCCCAATAAGGCTAAAAAAAAAAAATAAAATAAAAAACAAAAAAAAAACGGATTTAATAATTACCGATTTAACTTCTTTTACACATCCAAAGAGGAGTGGAAAGTAAAAATTAATTAATCCATTAAAATGTTTTCATTGTTTCATACATCTAAATATAAAATAAAAAATCTTGTCATTTAGTGTAATAATAATAATAATAATAATAATAATAATAATAATAACTTTACTTATATGGCACTTTCAAAACGTTACAAAGTGCTATACAAAATAAAAATAAATGTCAAAAAGAAATAAAAGATGATATATTAAATAAATGGTAAAAGAGAAATTTAAATAATAAAACTATGGATTACCTTGTTTATTTTTGTTTATTATCTTTACAAAGTTACACTAAGGTAAAATTATTTATTATCATCATACAAATCGATTGGTTTACCTGAAAGACCCTTGTTTGCCTCTACATGAAGTCATCTATACGTAAGTATTTATACATCAAATACAGTTATGGTTATGCAAATGTGATCTTGCAAAAGAGGGTGGAGCAGGTGTCATCAAGCATTATCAGTCCAATTTTACACGAACAGATATTTGGTCTAATTCTTATAAATAAATACAATAAAAAGATCAGCCTACTTGCTTTTAGTGGGCCTTTCTTAAACGTTCTGCCTAAAACATTTCATGGATTTATCTGCACTCATACTAAGCTTATCATTGCATTTAGATCGGTACATATTTTACAAGCTCTTGAAGAAGTGTGCTCTTGTGTACAGTGATAACAAGAGTACTTCAAAATGTATTAATTGCAAGGAGAAATAAAAAGCATACAGATACTTGAGAATAAGTGGAGCAAAATTTTAAAACAAAGCAGTTCCTTATCATGTTTCAAGACTGTCCTCTGTTAATAACTGAACCAATTTCAATGTTTGCTGTATAGTGGTCCAGCAGGCTGCACAAAAGTTGAAATTCCAATTGTGGTGATTACTCTTGGAACTTATCGCATTATCCAGTCACTGTACAGAATTTGATGGTGGCTAGTGGACACATTCAGTGAAGAGTTGAAATATGATGGCAGATATCCACACAGAGCTTTTAAGATGAAAGTTAACCAATGTCAGTCTTGCCTAACTGACAAAGAGTGCCACCCCACTTCATCATACAGGATGTAGTGATGTTGAGAAACTGTCAGCTGTGACAAATCTTAAGGCAGAATGATACACTGAGTCTAAGGCTTTAAGCAAGTGAGCTGTGGCATCTCTTTGAATTAAAACTGGCAAAAAAGCAACTTCAATAATTTGCTTTCTACAGGATATATAGGAATAAGTTATATCTATATGATCAAGAACAATTTGAGAACAAGTTAGCTGACATGAGACTGACTCTTTCTATATTGTGACCTTCCAGAGTTGTAATTTGTGTAGTAACATCTGTAGTATTTCCATGTTAGGATTTCTGAAGCAGGTAAGTAAATAAACCGGAGGACAGGCTCATAAGCAGCAATGAAACAATCAACAAAACGCATCAAGACACACGACAACACATCAAGTCTCTCTGTAGGTAGATAGAATTTATTATTTTACATCAGCTATACAGTTAATGTGGACAGATGAGAGGGGCACAAAATTTAGGATAACCTGAAAATATACTGTTACAACACTTATAAATATGCAGTGGTGCTATGACATTAAATATCTCAGAACCACAGCTCTGCACAAAGTGGTGAAAACATCTGCTTTTTTTGGGTGGAGGAAACAAATTCTGTTTTGCCGTCAGAGTTGGGTACAGTACGAGGTGACATAAGGAGATTTAGATCTCATCCACAAAGGGTGTGTTTGCTAGGTTACCAATGGATGCCATCGTCTTCTTGCCGGACACAAACGCTTTAGCGGCCTAGGGATAAAAGAGAAGAGGTTCAGGCCACAAGTGTTATCAATGTGTGGCTCAAACATGAGTTAAAGTCAATTTAGTGACAGATGAATATATTTTTTAATATCCTTACATTGGAGACATCAGTCAGGGAAACATTGTCGATCATTTTAGAGATTTCCTCATGGGAGCTGTATGTTCCCTCAGCCAGAGCCTGAGTGCCCATGGCCTCCAGCAGCCCCTCTGAAGTCTCCAGAGACATCAGGAACTGGCCCTTCAGCTGAGCCCTGCAGAGGAAAGAAACACTGCATCAATATTTGCTTTATCTTTTATCCATCTGTGAACTCTATGAGGTAAAAACAAACACTGTGGTGGCTTATTTATGCGTAATGTCAAATACTGATACAGACAGAGCCCTCACTGCAGTACCACCACAAACTGATAGTCACGTTTTTTGAAACAGAAATATAGATTTACGTACGGAGGAGGAGTATAAATGAGCCTTAAAACTCAAATTTGACTGAAATGATAAATGAATGAGGAATAGCAGCACCTAAAGGCATGAAGTGGAATTGCTTTGTTATTTAAACATCTCAGATTACGCTGGGGAACAATTTGAAAAAAAGAACTGTTGAGTTAAGAGTTTTATGCTGATTAAAACTAAAATTGGCATACTGATTCCAAAATAGCAGTCAGTTTTTTTCTGGTCAATCAGTGGATTTTGCTTATTTGGAGGGTCAGCTGTGGAGCAAAAACTTGATGTGCTAGAAAAAAAACTGACTGCACTTTTGGAATCAGCATGCCAATTTCAGTTTTAGTAAAAATGTAACTCAACAGAAATTTTTACAAATTGTTTCCCAGTGTTTTTGAAGAAAACGGGGATCCTACGGTTCAAAAACTTGGCATGATAGAGAAGCACTGAGATCAGTTTTAGAAAATTAGTTAAAAACAAAACAAAACTGTCAGAACCAACTCAAAAAAAATTGTTCCCAAGTGTTACCATTTGCACTGCTTTATATTATGCTTTCGTTAATCTTGTTAAGGAATCAATCATCTCTCAGTCTTACTTGGCTCGAGTGAGGTCAGCAGCTGTGACTCCACCATCAGCGACAGCTTTCACCTGAGCTACAGCAGCTTTAATCACCTGAAGAGACAGCACAGGACAGATTATGTCAGAAATAACTAATGACTTTTAAAATGAAGAATAAATCCTACAACAGATCAGCACTGTGGTGTAATCACTATGAGATACTCACATCACCAGCAGCTGCAGCCTGGGAAATGGTGTACACCCCAAACAGACCAGAGTCAGAGTAGCTGGCGTTGAAAGCACTCACCTGCACAGAGAGAGAAAGGAAGGAAACAGTGTTTGACACTAAAAGTTCTGCCTCTCAAGTCCTGCATATGAGTTTCTCTGGAAAACTTTTAATGATGAGCCTAAACCTCTCACATCAAAGGGGTCAGCAGTTGCCTTGGCAACACCCTGGACGAGTTTGCTGGAGGCACAGGAGCCTCTCTTGACATGTGGGCCTGCTCCCAGTAAATGCTGCAGCACGCTGAAAGCCAGAGCCTCACCGCTGCCCGCTGCTGCCGACTGACTGACCACAGCTGCGTGGACGATGCCGCTGGTGCTGGGCAGTCGGACCTCACCTTTAGGGAGAAAGGAGATAAGGATACAGGATGTTAATGTCTGAAGCTGTCAAACAACACAGAGATCTTTAACAAGACTGGTCCACTCACCTCCACGATACTGAGCCTTGGCTCCTGTGGTGCCGGCTCCACTGCGGATGTTGAGGAACTGCTCTCCAACCTGCTTCAGCACCGTGTGGTCAACACCTGGAGGAACAACAATCAGATATTAGGATTGATACTGTCTTTTAACATCATTAGTTAAAAAGGAATGGATGCTGGAATGTCACAAACAGTAAAAATGGTCTGTACCGATTCCGACGAGAGCCATTCTTGCACTTGTGAAGTTGTTCTGGACAAACTGGTGAAGCTGAAACAAGAACAAACAGCAGAATAAGCACAAACAGAGTCATGCAGATACCAAACACAGTTTTCTACAGGTAAAAAACACATTTCAATGTAAATAACTGGAGTCGGTCATGTTTCCTTTGATGATGGGAAAGTAGAAATTGTTACTGGGATAAATAATGGATTATTTGGACAGAACTAGTCTTCTGTCTCCAATAAAAAAGTGCTTTACTGTTTGCTAATACATTCAAATGGATAACAGAAATCATTCCCAGAGACAGAGTTGAAACAAATGTCTCCTAACCAGACACTGATTGTACCAGAAAGTGCTCACTATCCTCGTCTGCACCTTCTTATCTATGTGCTCACGCCGGCACGTGTGAATGTACAGTGCAGCACGAACAGTGAGACTGACGCTACCGAGTCACAGGTCCAATATTCCCACTCAAGATGGTATCACTATCTCCTCTGCCCGCCAAACATTAAGATGAGGGATGAATCTTTACAAGATGAATCGTCATCAAAGCAATAAAATCACTGTTGAATCAGATCAATATCTAATCGCAATCTAAAGAATGAAAATCAACTCGTGAGGTTCCTAATGATCCCCAGCCCCAATCAACTTTAAAAATCCAGAACAATCTTTCGGAAATCCTTACATGTTCAGACTGGATGTTTCCCACCATGTGATCAGGACAGTACAGAGAATTACATAGAGTGTTCTTGTAGGCAGCAGCGTGAAGAGCTTCAATGATGCCTGAGGAGACAGAGTCACAATCATTAAATGAAAAAAAAAAAAAAAAAAAAAAAATTAAATCATTCAGGATGATGGTCAAGATTTTGATCATAATCTAAATGTGTGCTGCAGGAAAACGATAACCCACTTATTTGAGAGCTCTGTGCAGCCTCAGCTTTGTCCATCTTCACCCTCGGTGTGAGGTCTGAAACCTCCCATGCTCTGAACTCTGGGGCTGTGGTCACATTGATCAAATACTCCATCACGGTGTCACTGCAGAGGAGTAATCATAGAGAGGAGAGGTGTGTATGCGATATTAAAACTCTTACAGCACGATATGAAGACTCTGATTTAATGTTATGATGTAAAAACTTACATGTCGTCTCTCAAACAGTCTACGGTGTAGAACATGTTCTCTCTGGATGAAGTCACACTGCAGAGACACGTGAAAATGCAGATTTCTGATTACCGTATTTTTTGGAGTATAAGTTGCTTGGGGATTTGAGTCGAACCATTCAAAAATTGCATCATGAAGAAGAAAAAGAAACATACATAAGTCGCACCAGACCAAGAATAGACATTTCATCTCGAAAGGCAAGTTATAATGACAACAACAGGATAAAGAACAAAAAACTGAATAGGTGTCTGGTGTGTTAACATTACATATTAACAGCCATTCAGAATCACTGTAGCATAAAGAAAATAACAGGGGGGATGAAAAGGGGGAAAATAAATTACAAAGTCCCAACTTGCAGCTTTTAATCTGAGGGCATTTGTGTTCAATTTTTCTCAATTGTCTTTAAGAGAATGTTCAGATTAATTTTCTGCCCTCTTGCGACTGAAGGTAATGTTTACTCCTTGGTTATGCTGGTCAGTGTGAAATAACATTGAAGAACATGTGAAATTATATATACAAGCTACACCTGAGTAAGTCACAGGACCAGCCTAACCATGAAAAAAAAAGTGGCTTATATTCTGGAAAATACGGTAATGTGGATCAGTGGTTATATCTGAATGTCTGGTTGGATATGATCTTTCTTTACAGTTACTGACCCCAGGCTGCCACCCACTGCCTCCACACCACGGCATATCTTGAAAGCTGAAGCTCCTTTGGTTGTCTGGAAAAACACAGATGTTTTGTTACTACAAAGCCAAGTACACAGGCAAATATTGCTTTTTGAAACTGTACATTCTGGGTAAAATATCCCAAATACATCAAGTATGTAGAATCCTACCAGACTTGATGCCAGCCGGAGAACGTGGGCGACACCCTGGTTGTTAGGGGTCTCATAACGACAGCCAGCCTTAACAAACACTCCGATCTTGGATGCAGGGGAATAATTCTCAAAGGACGCAATCACCAGTCCACTGGGCAGCCTGGTCACCTGGACACAAAATTCCTATATGTCACCAATCTGATCTGATCTGATGAAACATGTCAGCAAATGTAAGCCATCACATCAGGTTTAATGACTTCAGGTTTTGTGCTTGAAGTGAAAGACTCATGTCAACAAAAACCAGAGCCATCCTCGTCACTCCTCCTACACATACATGGACGTCCTGGTAAGAAGGGGCACCCCCAGGAGAGAGCTTGAGGCCAGCTAAGGGCTGGACCAGAGACTGGCCTGATCTGGTAGCCGCATAGAAGCGTCTCTGTGGAGGAGAAAGACAAGTCAACCACCACTGACCTGCACATCCTGCGGCTGAAACTTAACGGCTTCGGCCTCCACCTTACGGGCCGCCTGGGCCGCGTAAAGCCTTGTCTGGAAAAACAGAGAAGATGGGAAGGCGGGAGATTACAACTAATGTGTTCCTGGTTTATGGAAAGTGAGGGAACTTTTGGGATGAGTTTAATCAGAAACTCAGAATTTAGAATACTAGGATACACTTAAAAACCTATCAGACAAGAATGCACCAGTACTTCTCCAAAACACAAGGAGTTATACAAATTGTCCATAAACTTTTCATGAATATGATTCATTTAAAGTAATGTTTAATCTTTTGAACTATGTTAACTTAAAGCTGAACTTCAAAGTTAATTGTATGACCCTGTAAATAGAGCAGCACTGTAAGCAAGACCTTAACCTGACGTAAACCTGACGTCAACCTAACTTATAGGCAGTGGGATGCGCTTATTGTCTCACAAAAACAAGACTCATATTAAAGGTGTTGTGACCTTATTTCTGCACACAGGACACACTAGAGTCCCCTAATGTCTGAGGACACCATTCAGATGTCTTTTACACATTATACTGGGTTTTCATCTGGTTGAGTGTTGGTTACTTAAGAGCTGCTCATGTCAAGCTTCAGCTGCCTGTTTCCTACACTTTGTCCTGACACGACCCTGAAAACTGACACCGTCCAAGATTTAAAGCAGAAACCGGGACAAACAATGTTTCGTCCGCTGTTTTCTCGCTACATTCCGGTTTAAAGTGAAATAAAAGCCTCCTTACCGAGAGCTGGCTGATTCCTCTGATCCCCTTCATCTCCTTCTCCTTCACTCTGGATGGTGGAGCAATATGGCCGGCCTGAAAGTGCCCTACCCAGAATGCCCCGCGTGTACCTGACTCGCAAAACTACAGCGGAGCTAATGAGCATGCGCCCTCTGTTGCCATGGAGGCCAACTGAGGCCACAGGCACAGGAACTCAAACGTTTTCCTTTTTTGTTTTAATTTATTTATTTATTTTTAATTTAACGAAAGTTCAAGGAAAAATATTGAACGTAATTAAAGAGTAGATTCAAGAGTAAGGACAAAAAATGAATAATAAAGTAAGGAAAGCCCAAATGTGATAAAATAATTGAGAAAGACAACATAAACAACCAAATTAAATAATAATCAAGTATACTCCTGCGAGTCATCATAAGCAAAGAGAAGAGCCAGGGGACACAGCTCCCATATCAATAATGAAAAATACATCATTCCAAAACATTTACAATAAATACAACAATCACTGCTGTTATATTATTATTATTATTATTATTATTATTATTATTATTATTATTATTATTATTATTATTATTATTATTATTATTATTATCATATTCCTGTTCCTATGCACATGCAGAATCCCTCTCAGGTACACACAGCATATACTTGAATACATCTAACAAATCTATTTATGTTAATCCTTATTTCTTTTTACATATTTTGTATATTTTAATTGGTGTTGACCCTTTTGATCACCTATTGTGTATGTATACAGTGCTGTGAATGTGATGGAGATGTCAAAAAAGTACTTTCTATCTATCTATCTATCTATCTATCTATCTATCTATCTATCTATCTATCTATCTATCTATCTATCTATCTGAAAAATAAAGTTCAATTGACCAGGCCTGGACTTAACAAAATTTAAGAAAAAAAAGAAGAAATAAATGAAATAGAAGAAAAAATAAATGAAATAAAAAATGAATCAGGAGGGGACAACTGGTTTCAGGTAACAATTTAGGGTGAATAGTTCTCCAGAATATCCTTAACTGTTAGCATTATTTTTCATCTAAATAATTTCAAGGACTTGGGGTATGATTTAAATTGATTCAAAAACAAATAAAATCCAGGGATCAAAATATATTTCTGTATAAAAATTATTATGTATTTATGTAGACACAGAGTCATGTCTAGATTTCATAAATTTGTTGTAAAAAATCATGCCAAACGCCACTCATCGAGCGGCACCAAGTAACAAAACAATTCCTGTCCCCATTCGCTGACTTCACTGTGCGCATGTGCAGTAGCTCACACGTGTGGTAAACGTTCAGAGTAGCTGCATGCGACTGATTTCAGAGAGCTCTTAGCACAACAAGAAACAGATCTTAGACTAAAACAGACATTTTTTCCTGTTGCCTTTTCATATCTTGAGGAAACTAATTAGTCCTCCGTGAAGCATTTCGCCGAGAGGGCCGGAAAAAGGAAAAACATTCACTATGGTGAGTTCACTTCTCTGAATGAACTAATGCTAACGAATTAGCTCGTTAGCACTGAGCTTTGGAAAGTAGATACAGAGCAGGAAATTCAGTCTCAAACTTAACAGATCATCATGTCTGTATATTAGCATGTCCTTCACTGTTAACGTGGGTTTATTGTGTTTTATTTGCCGTCACCAGACTGAACCACAGGTGAACCCTAAGGCCTACCCACTGGCCGACGCCACGCTGACCAAGACCATCCTGGACCTGGTGCAGCAAGCCTCCAACTACAAACAGCTGAGGAAGGGGGCTAATGAAGGTGAGAGGACGTGGTGGAGATAGAGATGAACGTAAAATCTGGATCACATATGGGCGATCATTTCATAGCTTTAGGTGAATGTGATTCAACAGCGTGGCCATGAAAAACGTGGATGCTATGACCACAATCATGACCTGTTTCTTTAGAGTTCACCCTGATTGTTTAGTTATAGCTTTGATAGACTTTGCAACTAATGTTACTTAAAGAATCTTGATGATGAAGACACTAACTGTGGCCATTTTTCCCTCCAGCCACTAAAACCCTGAACAGAGGCATCGCTGAGTTCATCGTGATGGCTGCTGATGCTGAACCACTGGAGATCATCCTCCACCTTCCTCTGCTCTGCGAGGACAAGAATGTGCCCTACGTCTTCGTCCGCTCTAAGCAGGCCCTGGGCAGAGCCTGTGGGGTGTCGCGCCCCGTCATTGCTACCTCAGTCACCATAAAGGAGGGCTCTCAGCTCAAACCACAGATTCAGTCTGTTCAGATGGCCATCGAGAGACTGCTCGTGTAAATAATCAACCACTGATATGAATATTCTCCTCAGATAGATGGAGAAGTGAAATTCCAGTTTAAAATTATTCTTGTCTCTAGTTTGAAGAAAAAAGCTGTTATAAATGACAAGAAAAATTTATGTTTTTGTTTTTTACATTTTAGGACAATAAGTCCATTTCATTGTATCAGTTTGCTATGGTTGCTCTGATTCAAAATTAAACCATTTTTTTATTTAAATGGGGTCATTCTGATTCTTTGTATTGATTATCAACCTGATTTATGCCAATAAAGAAGGTTTGGATTAGTCACTCACAACAGGTATAAAATTAAAAATACAATGTGAAGCATCCATGGATGCAGCTGAAGTGGTTGCAGTGTGAAGTAAAGGGGTTAATGAAAGTGACCAGTGCTTATACAGAAATGTTAAAATAGAAAACCTTGGTACAACAGATCTGATTTTACTGGGTTGCAGATATGTTTGAAAAGTTTTCTTCTATGGGATTGTTAAAATACTACTTAAAACTGGGATTAGGTTTACTGGATCTATTTTTTTCTGCAATAAAATATTAGAATTAGATTATTTTTCCCAGAAAACTGAAAAGTTGGACTGAGATAAAATCTCAGAAATTGATTGGCTGTACAGCAGCTTTTCTCATAGTGTGGTAACCCTGCCCCTACTGGTATGCAAAGGAATCACTGAGTTCAATATAAATGAAATGAAAACATCTATTACAATAAAACAAATGATTCAGGTAAGTTTATGTATGCGATGAAATTATTACTTTTTTGTTCTGACAATTTGAGTCCTAATGCTATGTCAATGTTAGCAGCACTTCTGTAAATAAACCTACCACTGCTTTACTATTTCCTACATTAAGTGGTAGTACAGGCTGTGTCAGCAATAGCTGAAGTTTGGAGGGGGGGTCAATTATGAAACTTGTAAAGTTACTTTAACCTGGGAAGAAAAGAACTGATCAGGGGAGGAGTCATTCAAGCACGAAAACTGAAGAGAGGGAGACCAGCAATGTTGCAAACACTAGCACAGTGTGGAAATATGAGTCCAACAACATAAAAATTGGATTTATTTGGCTTAATTCAGGAATGTTGTAGCTGTTACTGCTACTTGCACAGACAGAAATAGGAGGTTTTAACTTTTTACCAGTACAGTTCTATTTCATCTTCATTTATGTACATTTTCATACATTTATTTGAATTCAATTTCTATTTCACTTTTGGGCGCAATATATTTGTATGCCACCATACAAATAGGGGT
Source organism: Thalassoma bifasciatum (assembly GCA_008086565.1). Lineage (NCBI taxonomy): Eukaryota > Metazoa > Chordata > Actinopteri > Labriformes > Labridae > Thalassoma > Thalassoma bifasciatum. The sequence continues at coordinate 393,974 of RPOG01000389.1, forward strand.
CTTAGGGTCTTAAATTTAATCACAGAGTTAATGTTCAAAGTGTGAATTTATATCATTTGAAGTAATGAATATAATTGTTAGAAATGAAATTCCTGCATCATTCTTCAAAAAAGGAAAAGATAAAACTGAATACTTAAGTCACTGCACTGCTGGATTAATAGCAGTGATCACAGTAGTACATGGAGAACAAGGTATTTTCTCAGGTGGTACTTAGTGAAAAAAGTTCAAGAAATCACTGGTACAAAGGATATACAATTCAAACTCAGTAGCTCTTATTAAAAAGTGTTTCTATACTGTCCTCTCAAAGCCTTATCTCAAAATGTTGTTCACCAAAAATATATAGATTCCAGGTTAATAAAATATCAAAGACTTGAAATTGCCAATCATCAATTCAGAGTGATTAAATTTACCTTTCAACACTCAGATCATTAGCCACAAACTGAGACCCTAAACTGTTACTGTCATGATGGTTTATGCATCCCCATTCTAAGTCAGGCTTGGTGGCATCCTGTCTTATTTTATCCTGTACTTTGAAAGTGATCGTGGAAAAAAGGTTGTTTCTGTATGATGTTATTGAGTATGTTGACTGAGTACTATCCCCTCACGTTGGTCTCAAAAAGTACCAATTACTTTATCAGTTCTGTTATCGCTGGTCTTGATTTTCTCTGTAAATAATAAAGAAATATAAGGGTTAATTTCAGGCTATTTTGCAATCACTTGAAAATTCCTTACAATGGCTTTAATTTTGCATAAACACCAATATGATCATTACATTCCATAGTTCTGCTCTGTAATTAGAGCTTCGACACAAATATATTTAAATATGTGCTACTTTATTCTGCTCTCTAAAGATAGTCAGATTTGATCAACTTTTTTTTTCCAGGAAGTGGTTGATTTATTAACCAGAACCTGTCCTGCCGCACGAGCACGCTCCGTTGTTGGAATCTCCGTGCTGCTCTTGAACGCAGCACAGTAATAAACAGTTAGCTTCATGAACTTTGACTCAGTATAAAAACTTACCCGCACTCAGGAGCCATATCGCAGTTAGAATCCCAGGAGCCATGTCTGCACCTCCTGTGGTCATATGGGAGCATGAAGTGTCTGAGCTGCTGAGGTACAAAGAGCTGCTCCCTCGTCTGGAGGAGGCTCTGGGGAAGTTTTCCAGACGGGACAGTGTAGAGGTGATCCAGCCTGTTCGCTCCACTCTGCCCCTGCACAAACACCACGGGTAAACTTACACTACAGTAGTTACATGTGTGACTGTATGATGTGTGTTTGTTGATATCTGATGTAACTCTCTCACTCACCAGCTTCATGGGTTTGATGCCCACCTACATGGAGACTGATGGAGTCCTGAGCACAAAGTTTGTTTGTTTTTATAAGAGGGAGGATGGTTCAAGTTTACCATCTACACAAGCCACAGTGGTGCTGCTGGACCCTGAGTATGGGAATGTAAAGGCTGTGAGTACAAGAGCATCTGAAACATTCAGTATTTCTTTAAGTAAGGGGACAACATTCTAAAAGCCAAGAAACTTTGTTGACATTTTTTTTTTTTTTTACATATAGAGTCAACATTATTAGATAAAAGTCAAATTTTTTAACCTTTTTTTTAATATTTTTTACTATCTCAACATTTACTTTTTATATCTCTGAATTTTGACTTTGATATGTCAAAATTTTGACCTTTAATCTCACAACTTTACATTTTTATCTCATAACTTTGACTTTATATCCTAACATTTTGACTTTTATTTTATAATTCCAACATTTTAACTTTAATATGATGAATTTTATTACTTTTTTTGGTCACAACTCAACATTTTCATCTCAAAATTTTGACTTTTTTCTCATTATGAAATTTTTTCTCAAAAATTTGACTTTTTATCTCAAACTTTGACTTTTTATGTCCCAAGGGACTTTTAGCTCCAATTTAATCTTTTATCTCAGAATTTTGACTATGTCTAAAAAAACTAACGTTTTATCTCAAAAGAAGTTTCCTTCATCTCATTGCTTTTATATTTTATGTCAAAATTTTGACTTTTATCTCAGAATTTTGACTTTATCTCAAAATTTTGACTTTTCTCAAAATTTGACTTATTTTTCCTTGCAACCTTGAATTTGTAGTTTGAAATTTTGACTTCTTCCTCAGAAATTTGACTCAATATGGGCCAAATCAAGAATCCCAACACTAGTCACAACTGTAGTGAAAACAGAGATACCACCGTAGATCTACAGTCTGTCTGTAAAAGTGCATTTCCACTTGTGCATTTTCTGTCTGAGAGTGCAAGCAGTCAGAGCAAACCTGAATATTTTGGAGGATTTTTTTAACCCCCCCCCCCCCCAGACATGATTTTAGTTCCAAAAAGCAGGACA